>JAAGEH010000012.1:6193944-6266082 GCA_011751065.1 Lasiurus cinereus
TCTCTGAGACAAAGCACAGGACCTCTCTAGGCTGTGCTCAGATCCTGCTACTCTGTGGTTCCCAAAACCAGTTTGTGGGGGTTTTGCAGCCTGGACACTGCAATAACTCCCAGGTTGTCCCTCTGCCCCAGAGAAAAAGAAAGAAAAAAAAGTCGTTTTCTGGAGCTCTCCTCCGTCAACAGCTCAGAGGGTTTGCCTTCACACTCAGGGATCACGTCCTGACCACCTCCGTGAGCCTCTCCAGAGGCAGCTTTCCCGCAGCCCGGCTCCCACAGTGTGCGCGTCTCTGCCCTGTGGGGGTAGGAGACCGCACCCCGGCCCAGGCTAAGTCTGACCCTTCCACGCACGCGCGCCCTGTGGATCTCTGAATCCTCCGCCTGCGCATCTGTGCCGCCTGGGAAGCCGCGCTCTGGGTCCTGGCTGCTCTGTGGGTGCCTCCGCCAGCCACAGCTTTCAGTCCTCGGCAGACATCCACCTCCCCCTTAAGTCAGGCGCAATCTGACCTTTCCGTGTGCTCTGTGGATCTCTGATTCCGCCGCGTGTCTGCGCCGATTGGAGAGCGGAGTTCTGGGTCCCCGGGTTCCTGGCTGCTCGATGGGTGCCCAGCCGAAGGCTTCAGCGCGCCGCAGACATCCACCTCCCACTGCAAGATGGCTCGGCTCCGCGTTCGCGCTGGTGGCTCCGGCCGACAAAAACCCCGTGGCAGTGGGGCTGCCTGGCCGGGAGAGTCCCTTCCAGCAGTTCTCCGCCTTCCCCTGGGGGACAACTGACTCCTAGCTTGCCAACAAACACTCCCAATGCAACTCTCAGCCGCCCTCTCTCCCTCTGCCCAGCGACAAAGCTCCAGACGCGTCCGTCTACTCCGCCGCCATTTTCCTCTCTCTACATCCATTTTCTGAATTTTATATAATGTAAATTTTATGTAAGTGGACCAAAAAAAAAAAAAAATACACAAAAAAAGGATTGAGGGGTTGCATGAAACATTAGCTTTTTACATTTTTCTTACCACACAACCTTCAGCCTGTTTGCAGGAACATGTTGGACTAACAAGTACTTCCAATTGTTTTCTTATTTTCTCATCATCTTCCAACACCTGTGTGAATTTCTTCATGAAATCCTGAGCCTTACCAGGATCTGGCAAATTTCCTAAAATTCAATTAATATAGAACTTAGAAATTTCTCAAAATTTTATCTCAAAATGAAATTAGTTTCAGATAGATTCACATTTGAGCAAGTAACACCAAAGCACAGATTTACTTTTAATAGTCAGCTTATATCATAAATTGAATTGATTCTGATTAATAATTCTAACTTGCATCTATACTGGGAAAGACTGATCTGGCTATCCTATCTAATAAGAGACTGAACTGGCCATCCTATCTAATATGCAAATTGACCCAGCTACACTCACAAACCACGCCCACCAGCCATGCCCACCAGAGCTAGTATGCAAATTAACCCAACCAAGATGGCTACGGCCACAGAGAGCGCAGGAGAGAGGCCTGGATTACCCCTGGCGATGGAAGAAGCCAAGCTTTCTGCAAAGCCTGGCCCCGGGAGGTTAAGGCAACAAAGTTTCATTGGCTTTGCAAGCAGAAGGCTCCACTCCAGGCTACAAAGTTTCAATTGTAGAAGATAAATGAATTCCAGATACCAGGGCCTCCACTTGGGTTGCCAGGGAATGTGGCCGGCCTGCAAACCACCACAGGCCCCTCACCCAGGCCACCAAGGGAACACCCACCCTGATTCAGGACAAACTAGCTGCCCTCCCCCCCCATGCACCAGGCCTCTATCGTATCTAATAAAAGAGTAATATGCAGATTGACCATCACTCCAACACACAAGATGACTGGCCCCACGTGGACACAAGATAGCCACCACAAGATAGCCAGCATGGGAGGGTAGTTGGCAGGGACCAGGCCTACAAGGGAGGGCAATTGGGGGTGATCAAGCTTGCAGGGGAGGACAGTCGAGGGTGATCAGGCTGGCAGAGGAGGGAAGTTAGGGGTGACTGGGCCTGCAGAGAAGGGCAGTTTGGGGTGACCAGGCCCACAGGGTAGGGCAGTTAGGGACAAAAAGGCTGGCAGGGGAGCAATTAGGCATCAATCAGGCTGGCAGGGGAGTGGTTAGGGGGTGATCAGGCTGGAAGGCAGAATCAGTTAGGGGCAATCAGGAAGGCAGGCAGGTGATCAGTTGGGAGCCAGCAGTCCTTGATTGTGAGAGGGATGTCCTGGATCGGGCCTAAACAGGCAGTTGGATATCCCTCAAGGGGTCCCAAATTGGAGAGGGAGTATACCCTCTGAGCTGCAGTACATCCCCTCCCCATGCACACATTTCATGCACCGGGACTTTATTCCTTATAATAAAAGCTTAATATGCAAACTGTCCCCTCAACCAAGAGTTCGACCATTTGCCATAATGTGTGCTGACCACTAGGGGTCAGCACAAAACATGGTGGGCATCAGCGACTCAGCACTGGCAGCGGGCAGCAGTGGAGGCCCTGCCAGCCCTGATGAGCCCCAATGACAGTGGGAAGTAGGACCATGGTAGAATGGTGGAACAGGGAGTGGTCCTGCCAGGCCAAGGCATGTGTGAGCGGAGCTCGATCATCCCACCTACCGTCCCACAAACAGTGACCAGTTATCCATTATAAAGAAAGGGCAAATAGCAAAATTAAAAAATTTCTTCTAATTACTTTCCTTTCAATGTGCATGAATCTGTGCACCAGGCCACTAGTTTCTAAATAATTCCTTGTAATATTTAAGGGCATTAAATGTCAACCTGAACAATAATTCCATTATCTCCTTGAGCTTCCTGCATACAATGTTCTCTTGTAATTCAAAGCAAAAGATCAGTTAAGTTTTACCCTTAAGAACTGATTTCCTTGTATTCCATTGTTTATTATTAAACCATCCAGATAATCCATACACACACACATGCTATATCTGACACCAACACATGATAAGCAATATGTTGCAGGTATTTCTGCCAGACATGCCATTATTGTATAAGAAACAATGAGTTTTTGTAGAATCAAGAATTTTTATACTATTCTCTTAACGTGTCCATGTATCAAAAACACTTATGATAGCTAATAAAATATTGATCCTAGAATCTTTTTTTCTGGCTACTTACAATTGCTACAAGAGAACCAGATAGGATACACTTAACTGAAATTATAATACAGAACTATGGACTTAAATAAAAGTAGTAGAAATTCAACTGAATCTTAAAATGTAAGTACAGTAAATGTAGTCTTCAAAGTCATATACATCTCTGAAATTTTCCCCTAAATAATTCACTGATAACCTTTTTTATGGTTCTAGAACACAAAATATCTACTTTATTTTTTTTAAATGATTTTAGAAAATGTCTCTTTACAGCTCCTCCACAATAGACAAGCATTAAAGGTTATAGGAAGGCCTATCATTTTAACAAACAAAACAAAAACAGAGATGGGAGTGGGGAGGCGGGAGAGGAAAGGAGGGAGATTGATAGGAAAGGGGGGGGGGGAACAAAAGGAACAAAAAACCTTTAATTCAGTATTTCATAAATGTACTTAATTAACTCCTGCAAGATACTAGTATTCCCCAGAACAGAATTATGGAAATACTAAAATTGTTTGAAGAAATGGCTGGAGGTAAGGGGAGGAAGAGAGAAAGAATATAGGAAATGATATCCTTTAGGAGTAGTGTCCACTCCCAAATTGCTGAGGAGAGAGTTATAAAAAAGCAATAGTACAATTCACTTGCTGTAAGTTAACCAAAAGGGCTGAAAATGGTTTTATGTATAATTGACTAAGACTAAAATATACTTTGGGCTTAAAGCTCTACTTCTGCAAAAAATCTTATCACTTAGTCTAAAAACCATGAATTAGGTCTTCAGTGTCTTAACATTACTTCCATATACATCTTGAAATATTTGTTAACATCTCAGAAATCCATCTAACCTCTTTTCATTATTACTCAGTGGAAGCTCAGCATGCCTCCAGGTGTTTATTTTCCCTGTCCCTTTGTAATCCACAGTGGTCTGAAAGAAAAACCAAATGCCCTGCAAAAACAACTGCTATTATCTCTCCTTGCACTGAACCAGGGATATGCTACATAATCCTTTTGTCTTTACTGTTCAATGAAATTAAATAATATTTTATTTTAAATGACTGAAAGCAAAAAGGCTAATTAATAATTGTTTTCAAAGAAACTCTTTTATAATTATTAGGTATATCATTATAAATTTTGGCTCAAAATGAAATTAGCTTCAGATAGATTTGGTGTTAGAGCAAGCAACAGATTCACTTTTAGTAATCAGTTTATGTAACAAATCGAACTAATTCTCAAAAATAAACTTATGTAAATCCTTTATCAAGTTCTTGCATGTATCAACAAACAAAACATGTAGTATGCAAAGTAAATAAAAAACCTGAAAAAAAGGGAAAGCTGAGCTGGCAAAAAAAAAAAAATCAATCAAAAACTTTTTAGTTTTTTTCCTATATTATATCCTAAAATGGAACTCCATGGAAAACTTGAAATTACCAGAAATGTTTCATTGAAGTAACTTACTTGTAATGACCATCACTTTTGAAAATATGGCCTTGACACTGGCATCTGTCTGAAAATCACAGAAAAATATGCAAAATTAAAATTTCCTAATAATAATCTTCATTATAGTCTTCAGACCATTAGATAAGCATAATCTACAAATGTTCCCAGCCTTACCACCATTGTATGCTCCTTTACCTACTAGAGACCCAGACCCAGTGCATGATATTCATGCATAGATAGGGTCCCTAGGCCTGGCCGGTGATCAGAAGAGGAGGTAATGGTTGCCAGAATAGGAGAGGAAGGAATGGACGCCAGATGCTGATGCAGGCACCAAGCAGCTCCTCATCTTCTCCTTTCCTCACCCCGGGCCGCCACCATGGTGGGTAGGTGGTAAGCCAAATGGGGCCTGCCTGCCAGCTGGAAGGGACAGGGCATGGCAGGTTGGCTACTGGCCCCAAGAAGGGAGTTGGCCCTTGGCCCCCCTGAGAAAGGGGCCATGTCCGCTGCCACTCTATTTAAAAAGATGCCATTAACATGAACAATTTTCCCAAGAGTGCTAGTTACTTGCTACATCAGAGTAGTATTACTCCAGTGCATGAACATTTTCACCACATTGCAATGCATGTAATAATACACTCTGTAAAGTCAAATGTATAAAAGAAGTTTCAAAGAATGCTACTTATTGGTTGCATCAGGTGTTATTTTTTTCAAAATGTCACTGAACAACTCAACTCGAAAATATGGAGTTCAGAAGACATTGGGATGAAGAAAACAAATCAAATACACAAACACACTATCTCTATTAAGGCATTTGCTGAGAGGAACTGAGAAACAAACATAGTAATAATAATCCTATATAACTAAGAGGTAATATGCAAATTGACCATCACTTCAACATACAAGATGTGGACACAATAAAGCCACCACAAGATGGCCAGCAGCGGAGGGCAGTTGAGGGAGACCAGGCCTGCAAGGGAGGGCAATTGGGAACAATCACGCCTTCAGGGGAAGGCAGTTGGGGGGGGGGGAGCCAGCCCTGTAGGGGAGGACAGTTAGGGGCGACCAGGTCAGCAGGGGAGCGCAGTTGGGGTCAACCAGGCTGACAAGGAAGAGAAGTTAAGGGTGACCAGGTTAGCAGGGGAGAGCAGTTGGAAGCAACCAGTACTGCAGGGGAGGATATTTAGGGGCAACCAGGTCAGCAGGGGAGGGCAGTTAGGGGCAATCAGGCTGGCATGAGAGCATTTAGGTGTTGATCAGGCTATAAGGGAGGTGGTTAGAGGGTGATCAGACTGGCAGGCAGAAGCAGTTAGGAGCAATCAAGCAGGCAAGTGGTTGGGAGCCATCAGACCTAGATTGAAGAGGGATGTCTCAGATTGGAGAGGGTGCAGGTTAGGCTGAGGGGCAACCCCCCACCCCGTGCATGAATTTCATGCACCAGGCCTCTAGTAGAGTATAAGAGAGTTAACTTCCAAATATTTGGAATTTAAAATATTTTGAATAAGATTTGTTTAATTTGGGAGAAAAGAGGTGGTGTGCTGGGCTTTCAAGAAATTGATCCACATGAAAAAGAAATGTTATCAACAAATGTATAATCCTGGAAATTACCAAGTTACTTTGAATGACACTGAGCAAATCAATTTATTAATAAATCAGAAGGACTCCAATACTGAGCTAAGTAAGAAAAAACACTATCTTAACAGGCTAAATAATGAAGAAGGCAAAAAATATATATCGATTATTAAGCATCTAAGAGTCTTCCCAGTATAAGAGGAAGAAATGTAAACACCAACAAGTTAAACACAGCTTTGTATTTTTTTCTAACTTTATAATGTATATTATAATTCTCGATAGAAGTGAATATTAAGTAATTCCTCATTTATAAGAAAGGGTTTCTATAAACCACTCAAACAAATAGTGCAAGCTCATTAATTTTTATAGCAAATGGACAAATTTACACCTAAGAAAACAGTAAATAACTCTGCTCTACTGACCTCTGTTCTATGAATATGAAGCGCACATTATGAAGGATGGGAGGATTTCTAAACTATGGACTAAAAAATAAATGAAAAATAACACTAAATTGTGTTTCCCAGATTCAATTTAAAATGAGTAGACACACTGTTTTTCATATGATTTATACTTTTTATAGGCTTACATACACCATTTTAGAAAAAAAAAAAACACAAAAAAAGACTATCCTGAAATCATTCTAAATGTCCAAAAAATAAAATGATACATCAACTGTATGAATACCCTATTACCTTATAATCATGAAGAACAAGAAGAACATTAATGTTATGATAATATTAACTGTAAATAAAAATATCAAGATACTTAATTCTACATACTAAAACTTTCTAAAATCACAAGGCTATACAATCACAGTGGAGCAATTTTAGTTTGGCAAGATAAAAGTATATAACTTTACTCTGTTACCTGTGCTTTCAATGATGCACAGTTACTCTTGATGTGTGTGTTTTTCAAATTTAAAACTACAAAAACAAAAACACACACACAAAAAAATCACACATACACAAAAAAAGAGAAAAATCAAAAACCCTTAATTCGGAGTCCTCAGAAGCCTATTCTTTTTCCTGTTGAATATCACCTTTTACAAATATAATAAATTTTAATTTTCAGTGTCCTGAAAATTAGAAACCATAACTTCTAGAATCAGAACTGTTGCACTTAGAAATAGCTATTTAACATAAATAGCTGGTTAAAGACAAAACATCAAAGGAAAAGTTTTCATTATATTTAACTTACTTTGGGCTGCTTAATTAAGTCAAGCAAATCCTTTACTTGATGTCTGAGCAAATTTTGACATTTCCACATTTCATTTAATGCTCTGAAAAAGACAGACACATAAGTTTAAGTAACAAAGGGTAAAAATCCTTCCAGAACATTCTAACTATATTAAATTTTTTTTTCAAGTTGAAATCACAAAAGGAGATGACACAGATGAGATAAAATCAGTAGGACTAACCCAATGATGATGTATGGAGAAAAAGCAAAGCATCAAATAGAACAGATAATAACATTTAAGAAGATAGCTGCACCAAAAGAAAGGAATTAGTGGTATAATTAACTAAAATATGTTTGTAGGCTAGGGTGTAGAAATTAGCTTCGGAGATTTTAAACTTGAGAAATAAAGGAATATTTGATGAAGTAAGCTCCTGTGGAGGCAGACAGGACCAAAAAAAATAAAGACACATTCTCTAAGAATAGGAATAATTTTTCCTAAAACAGAAATATTATATATGTATGCAACACTGTATATGACATACATGATATATTATATATTACATATATTTAAATAATACTCTACATAAGTGAGTGATTTTTTTACATGGCAAAAATTTTGATCTCCTCTTAATACTTTTATTGTTCTCAGGAAAAAATGTAAAAGAAATTATATAGGTGCTCAAAATACATATAAATCACAAAAAGTTAATGTTATTGAAATTAAGTTACATAAGAGAAGAACCAAACAAAAAGGAAAATTTTCATATCCAAATAATATTCTTCATTATTATTTTCATTATCTGCACTTTTATTAACCTCCATTATTCTGCATGAGGCACTGCCATTAAACAGTAATACAGAAACATACAAAACTATTTTTAAATAAATAAATTATAAATTGTTTCATACTTTCATTCTCCTCAACAGTATGTTTTAAAAATACCTTTAGCTCAGCCAGCATGGATCAATGGTTGAGCTTTGACCTATGAACCAGATCATAGTTTGATTCCTGGTCAGGGTACATGCCCAGGTTGTGGACTCAATCCCTAGTGTGAGACGTGAAAGAGGCAACCAATCAATGATTCTCTCTCATCATTGATGTTTCTCTCTCTTTCCCTCTCCCTTTCTCTCTGAAGTCAATAAAAACAAATATATTTTTAAAAATAGCTTTTCCCCCTAACCGGTTTGGTTCAGTGGATAGAGCATCGATCGGCCTGCGGACTGAAAAGTCCCAGGTTTGATTCCGGTCAAGGGAATGTATCTTGGTTGCGGGCACATCCCCAGTTGATTTATGTTACTCTCTCATCGATGTTTCTAACTCTCCATACCTCTCCCTCTCTGTAAAAAAAAAAAATCAATAAAATATATTTTTAAAAATTAATTTTTGGAGTTTTTAAATAAATTAGTATAAATTTGAAATTTGGACAGTATTTAAATTCCTTTATAGTAGTCACCTCAAAATGGTAAAATGCTGTATTGGAGCATTTTCACCTAACAAGTTAAATTTGAGTTATGTAATTAAAATATTAATTTTCAAAGAAATAATAGTCATCTGTAAAATACTTTTGAGCTTCAAAGTCAGTAATTCTACCTCTTTCTATACACCTTATCATTACTTACATCTTCTGAAAGACATGCATTTTGAAATATGCGTTAAGACAAAAATACATTGCCTATTATAGTTATTTATTAATGTAAA
Source organism: Lasiurus cinereus (assembly GCA_011751065.1). NCBI lineage: Eukaryota > Metazoa > Chordata > Mammalia > Chiroptera > Vespertilionidae > Lasiurus > Lasiurus cinereus. Next base: position 6,202,930 of record JAAGEH010000012.1, read on the forward strand.
GATGAAATCTCATGCAATTCTAAAGCTCATTATAAACTACTAAAGGACTGGTGCACGAAATTCCTGCACTCGGGGGGTGGGGGGATTATCTCTCAGCCCAGCCTGCGCCTTCTCACAGTCCGGGAACCCTCGGGGGATGTCTGACTGACAGTTTAGGCTCACACCCTGGAGAGTGGGCTTAAGACATCAGATGGACATCCTTAGTGCTACCTCAGAGGCAGGAGAAGTTCCTACCACCACCAATGCCCTCAACAGCCAGGAAGGCTTCTGGCACACTGACCTCCAGGGGGCAGCTCCGGCATTTAGCATCTACCCCTGGAGTCAGTGCGCATCATAGTGATGGGTCATTCCACTGTTCAGCCAATTTGCATAGTATCCTTTTATTATATAGGATTAGAGGCCCAGTGCACGAAATTGTGTGAGACCCAGACCCACTGCACTGCCGCGGAACCCCAGACCCCTGCACTGCCGCGTCGTCATGGGACTCCAGACCTGCTTGTGCCGCAAGACCATCAATACACCTCCTGGTGACCAGTCATTTGGTCCAATGGCATTATAGCCATAGACCTTTTATAATATAGATTATTGCTAAAATCTTAAATCAAAAAGCAATCATCACCAACTCAGATTTTCTATTACAACATATTTAGGGAGCCCATTCTCTCAAAAACTCTAAGTTATAATTAAGCAGCAAATACAATTGTCCTGTGTCTTTATCTTTCTAAGTAGTCCTCTTAAAAACAAACAAGATTATACTCTAGAAGCAATACTTCTATAATAGGGAGACAAATACCTATTTTTTAAACATGTTTTTATTCATTTCAGAGAGGAAGGGAGAGGGAGTGATAGTAACATCAATAATGAGAGAGATCACTTACTGCCTTCTTGCACTCATCCTACTATCCTATCTAATAAAATAATATGTAAATTAACCATTACTCTGCCACACCTGCAAGCCACACCCATTTGCCACGCCCATCAGCCAATTAGGAGTGCCTATGCAAATTAACCCCCCAACCAAGATGGGTACAGCCATGGAGTGAGCAGGAGGGAGGTTTGGGTTTCCCCAGTGATGGAGAAAGCCAAGCTTTCCACACACTGTAGTGGGCCCAGGCCTCCACTCAAGGCTTCAAAGTTTCAATTATAAAAGATAAATAAATCCCAACAGACATGGCTGCCACCACAGAGTATGCAGGAGGCGTGGCTCCATTCGAGGCTACAAAGTTTCAATTGTAGACGATAAATAAATCCCAGATCCCAGGGTCTCTGCTAGGGTCGTTGGGGGGCATGGCCGGCCTGCAAACCACCACAGGCCCCTCACCTAGGCTATCCCACACCCAACGGGAACCCCCACCCTGATCCGGGACATCTTTCAGGGCAAACCAGCTGGCCCCCACCCATGCACCAGGCCTCTATCCTATCTAATAAAAGAGTAATATGCGATTGACCATCATGCCAACACACAAGATGACTGCCCCCCTGTAGACAGAATATGGCCACCCACAAGATGGCCTGCAGAAGAGGGCAGTTGGGAGGGACCAAGGCTTGCAGGGGAGAGCAGTGTGTGTGGGGGGGAAAGGGGGATCAGACTGCATGAAGGGCAATTAGGTGTGACTAGTGCTGCAGGGGAAGGCAGTTAGGGGCAAACAGCCTGGCAGGGGAGAAGTTAGGCATCAATCAGGCTGACAGGGGAGTGGTTAGGGGATATCAGGCAGGCATGCAGAAGTGATTAGGGGCAATCAGGCAGGTGAGCAGTTGGGAGCCAGCAGTCCTGGATTGTGAGAAGGATATCTGACTACCTGGGATTGGGCCTAAACGGACAGTTGGACATCCCTTGAGGGGTCCCAGATTGGAGAAGGTACAAGTTGAGCTGAGGGACACTCCCCCATGCATGAATTTTGTGCACTGGGCCTCTAGTTTATTTTATATTAACCTTAATTCCAGTTCTATAATGTAAAAAACCTGCTTAGAGACTTTTTATTCTCACATGTGCTATCTGACATTTCAAGCAGGCAACTAATTTCCTCACTGGAGCTTCTCCTTGTTTGCACCAACATAGTTTGTGCCACCTCAAAGAAAAAGGCAGGTACCTTTGGCTGCAGTCAGAAACCTATGCAAATGGTGAAGAAAACTTTCTGCAACCTTCTGCTCTAAGTTGGTCCATCAGATTCAACAGTACAAAAACGGTCTGGATAAGAGCCTGCATAATGAAGATCACAACCAGGACACCTGATACTAGCACTTACTCTTGTCCCTAACAGCTGTTTTGGAATATTTGGGGGAAGAGAACATACATATCTTGAACTCAAGCCTGCCTCAATTCTCTTTTTCCTAAGTCAAGAGACTTAGTTAACTTAGGGCTTACCCCAAAGCTGGTACACATCCAAAAGTCTAAAATGTATGAATTTTTTTGTCCTCCCCAAAAGAAAATAAAAGCATGATATGCTAATTAGACCAGACATCTCTCCAGACAATCTTCTAGATGAAGCCAGGGCTGCGAGGAAAGCACAGGTCCTGGGCTCCTGCTGGCTGCCAGAGAAAAGCCGGTGCTGGCAGCCAGAGGAAGGCCTGCTCTTGCACGAATTTAGTGCATTGGGCCTCTAGTAGCTATATAATAAAATATATGCCTCTTTCGATACATAAGAATAAATCCTTACCAATTCTCACTAGGAACCTACCTGCCATGCAGGTATTCTTAGGTCCTTTCAAACAGAGTTAATGAATTCTGGTCTAGAATGGTAAAGTAAATGAATGAAGTATGACAGGTGTTACAATATGGAATTGTGAAGACTGTGGTGAAACAGGAAACATTAATGAAACTAGCCCTATCATTATGTATTCAAGAAAATAAAATAAAAATGACAGAATTTGATATCCAAAACATCTGCATTAAATTAGATGTCTAATGTTGTTTAGGAAGATGTAGAAACTTACAAACCACTAGTGGAAGTATAAATTAGTATAATCATATTGGGCATTTCAAGCAGACAACTACTTCCCTCACTGGGACTTGATAAAGCTGAAAATGTACATGTTCAGCAATTCCACTGATTTCAAACCCTGGTTGCCCATTAGAATAGTCAGAAACACTTTTATGCAAACCTCAATGCCCAGATTACATTTCAGACAAATTAAATGAGAATATCTGAAGGGTGAACTTCAGATGTCAATATTATTTTTAAACCTAAGTGATTCCAATATGTAGCCAAGTTTGAGAATCAATAATCATAAACTTAGAAACCCCTGAATATACATACTAAGTTGAGAAAAGTTCATAGTAGCACTCTTATTACTAGTAGGAAAATGGAAACAACACAAATGCCCATTTATTCCATAGATTCATATATCCATTGTCAAGATAACAGAATAAAATTGTGGTATAATGATATAATATAGATACTACAGTGAAAATGCATGAACCACAAGCATATAAAGGGTAGGCAAAATTAGGTTGAAAGCTGTTATTACTCAAAAATTTATATTATTACTAGAGGCCCAGTGCATGAAATTCATGCACTTAGTGGATAATTCCTGTCCCCTCTTGCAGTCCAGAGCCCTCAGGGAATGTCTGGCTGCCATGGAGGTGGGAGAGGTTCCTGCCACTGTGCTCACCAGCTGTGAGTCCAGGGTTCTGGAGCACTGACCACCAGGGGCAGGTCCTGCATTGTGAGTCTGCCCCCTAGTGGTCAGTGCACATCATAGCGACTGGTCGCTCTGCCATTCAGTCAATTTGCATATTAGCCTTTTATTATATAGGATTTCTTAACTAGAGGCCCAATGCATGAAATTCAGCCCAGCCGACACCCTCTCCAATCTGGGATCCCTCTCACAATCTGGGACCACTGGATCCTAACTGTTCACCTATCATCCTGTCTGATCACCCTTAACTGTCCCTTCCCCCCCCCACTGTTGGCCTGGTCACCTCCAACTGCCCCCCCCTCTGCAGTCCTAGTCACCCCAACTGTCCCCCTTCACTGGCCTGCTTGCCCCCAATTGCCCCCCCCCACCAGCCTGGTCACCCCTTACTGCCCTCCTCTGCCAGTGTGGTTGCCTCTCACTAATCCCCCTGCCAGCCCAGTCACCTCACGCAGCCTGCTTCTCATCATTGGTTGCCCCTCACTAAACCCCTGCCAACCTGGTTACCCCATGCAGCCTGCTACTCAGTCATTTAGTCACCCCTCACTAATCCCCCTGCCAACCTAGTAGTCCCACACAGCCTGTTCGGTTGCGATGGTCACTTAGGCTTTTGTATAGAGATAGTATCCTTTTATTATATAGAACTAGAGGGCCCAACATGTCTCTAGCATTACTTATTTGTATTACAATGGTAAACATGCTTTTGACCATCCCATTTATCATGCATGAATCTTAGGAACGTAATAGAGTAAGGGTTGGGAGACCACAGAAGACTATATCCACAATTATTGCATTTTCATAAAGTTCAAAAACAAGCAAAAATAACTAGTACATTATTGAGGAATACAAACATATGAGAAGATTAATACTTAAAAGGAAATAAGATTGGGGTGATCATTTAAGCTATGTAATGTCTGGTCACTGGGGTGGACACCTGAAACTATTGGTAATATAATGATGTGTATCAACTGTAATTGAAAATAAAAAATGAATAACAAAATAAGAGACATAAGGATAGGCTTTCCTTTGGAAGACAGGAGAATGAAAGGCAGAAGAGATTCACAGATATTTTCATTTTATTACTATGATTTGAATCAGATGTGATTTCTTTGTGTGCTTAAATATTTCATAATAATAAATGTAAACATTTTTGGAGAAAACAATCACAGATAAATGTTAAGTATAACAAAATCTTGATAAGCAGCAGTTAATTCCCAAAAGTTGTTTAAAATAAAAAATAATTTAAAGATGATATATACATAGTTTAAATATTTTAATTTGAAACAGATAAACCTTCATTCATTCACCACTTTTATAAAATAAATTGGCCCAAAGATTGCAATTTACTTTCAACTTTTTCATGGCATTATTTTTCAGTGCATATTCTATAATTAGCATTTTACTTTTTAAATCCACTAAATATACTTATCATTTAATGAATGATATATGACATATTTAGATTGATAATTACTATTTGTTTTGTGTTTTCTATTTACAATTATTTTTCTTTTCTAGATATAGTGCTAAATTTTCATTAATTCTTTTTTTAGATTTGGAACTATATATTCTTACTCTATGCTTTTATGAATGACTCAAATTTTAATACTCACAATTAACCAACATGTCTGTTCTCACTCTTATTAAAAAAAAAAAAAAACTTGAGAAACACTACCTGCTATCTTACATTTTATCTATCCTCTGATAGGGTCCACCTAGTATTCAAATTTTTCAAAGGCACAGAACCAACCTATCAGAACAGCTGGCAGTAAAACAAGGAGACCTTCCTGCAGCATCCAGGCCTGGGGGTGAATCTAGGGACTCTTAATTGAGAGAGCTCACATACTGTTGCAGTAGTGTATACCAACTAAATACCGGGCTAGATGCTAACCTACTTCTTAATTCACACCCTCACCTCTTATAAAGTAATAATTATTATTATTACTGTTTTTTCAGGCTACGATTCTTTAGGTCTGCAAAAGTACTTGAAAATTTTGTTCATCTTGCATTCTATTCCTTCCATCTGAATTTATTTCCTTTTTTTTTTACCAAAAGAAATTATTATTCTTCACTAATTTTTTTCAAGTAGGCTCTATGAATGGTGAACTCTCATTTTTTGCTTCTAAGTAACTTTATTTTTACTCCTGAATGACAGTTGAGCTGAATTAAGAAATCTAGATCACTGTGATTTCAAGTAGGTTATCTCAAATTGAAATATATATATCTTATCCATTCTAAGAGGCCATCAATTGTACCATGAAAAAAAAAGATGCATTACAGTTCCAGAAATGTTAATAGATTAAAATTTTGTTTTAAAAATAATTATATACAGTAGTAACATACTTTAATATATGCAGTGGAAAAAGAATGAGCTGTGGAACCAGGTAGAAGTGCAGGCCAGGCCGAGGGACCCCACAGGTGCACAATCGGGACCGGAGAGGGATTGTGGGAAGGCTCCAGGGCATGTTCGGCCCACCTCACTCAGTCCTGTCTCACCCAATCCTGACTTTGTCTTTTACTACTTGTGACATTGTGAAGTAAACTGACCCCTGAGGGATTCAGTTCATCTTATCTACAATAATAAAAGCACAATATGCAAATTGAGCGAATGACTGAACAACAGAATGACCAAACAGAATGACCTCTAAACCAACAAGCTATGACATGCACTGGTGCCAGACCAGCCAAGACCGTAGCGATGTGATTGGTCAGGAGTCAGGGGGCCCTTCCTCCATGCTGTGATCAATTATGGAGCCCCTGTAGGGTGTGAGGGCCTCATTGTGTGTGGCATCAATTGCAGAGCCCTGCAATCCATCGCCTCAAAGAGGGAAGCCCAGGCTACCTGATCAATCTGGGGACCCTGTGATCCATCGCCCTGCATAGGGAGGCCCAGTCAAGTGATCATACCCCACGCCTGGCACCCACAGAGTGAGGCAACCGGTAGCAGGGGATGGGGGGTAGTGCCACACAGATGTAAAGCAGTGGCAGTGGTGGGGATGGGGCCAGCTGGTGGTAACCAGGGAAAGGCAAACCCCAATAGGCCCTAATAGCCAGCCAAGCTTAGGGACCCTACCCAAGGGGTCCCAGATTGTGAGAGGGCACAGGCTGGGCTAAGGGACACCCTCCCAAACCCCCATAAATGAATTTCATGCAACAGGCCTCTGGTCTCTATATATAAAAGCCTAATATGCTAATTGTTCCTCTGACTGTTCAAATAGCTGCTGTGACACACACTGACCACCAGGGGGCAGATAACCTGACTGGTGGGTTAGTTGGCTGCTGGGGTAGAGCAGGGGACTGGGAAAGACAGGATTGGGTGAGATAGGACTGGACAGACGGGCCGAACATGCCCTGGAACCCTCCCACAGTCCCTCTCTGGCCCCGACTGTGTATCTTTGGGGTCCCCTGGCCTGGCCTGCACTCTCAGGCAATCCGAAACCCCTCAGGGGATGTCAGAGAGCTGATTTTGGCCCTATCCCCACAGGTCAGACTGAGGGACCCCACCGGTGCACAAATCCGTGCACTGGACTTCTAGTATAAAATAAGAAAATAATCACTTATATTAGGGGTAAGCTTTTTCTATAAAAGATCAGATAATAATTTTTAAACATTGTAGGCCAAACAATCTCTGTTGAAACTACTCAGTACTGCCATTGTTACCCAAAAGCAGTCCTAGATAATACACATTCCTGTGCCTAAAATATAGCAGGTATTAAGGAATGTACACTTCTTCCCTCTACAATCTGTTCTTCAACTTTTCTATGAAAGATATAAATAGCACTTACAATAATTTCCAGGGGAAAGTGAAGTCAAAAGTCCCATTAAATATCAATAGGAATGAAAATTATATATAATTCCTTAGACTTCTAATTTCTGAAGATTTAAGCCCCAAGAGTTGCAACTGCATTTGTTAAAGAATGTTAAGAAAGTACATTTTCTAAAACCTCGACTCAATTTCCTAACCTTCAGTATGATTTTCAATTAGCAAAGTCTCTTCTATGTCCAAAATGCCAATTCTCTACAAAGACACCCAAAAATATTTTTGAATAAAATATGGTTATAAAAATTTGTTTGTGCTTGCCCTCATGCCAAACTATAATACTATATTGAGGCATGCAGCACAAAAATATGTACTCTACTGCCCTATACCATAATGCAGATCAGCATCAGATGGGGGGGCGGGGGGGAAAAGTAGTATTTTCATAGTATGGACCTTTCTAATGCCTTAAGGGGGGAAAAAAGCAACAAAAAGAAGGACATCAATATTTCTCAAGACAATAATATGAAAAACGGAACAGAGAAAAATCAAATCCTAAAAGAGTTCATAACAGCTCTATTTTTTAACTACCAGCAAAAATCCTTGTTAATCTCATGTCAATAGTGTACTTTTTGAGAAAAATAGCTGCATATTTTATTTCTGAGCATTGAAACAATGTTTAGGTTTTATATGACATAAATTGTTAACATTTAAAAATACCATTGTTATTCACCACCCCGCCAACCAAAAATCCAGTATATTATAAAAGAACTATTTGATATCTGAAACATACTTTACAGCATTTAAATCCAGAGTGGCATACAAGTAATATAAGCACTTCATCCGTTCTGTAGTTTCCAAATTATGGGGAACCATGTATTGAGCAAAGATCCGTTCAACAAGCAATCTATGAAAGAACATAGATAAGTCATTGTCTTTATTTTTTAAAAATGTATTAAATCTGTATATAAAATATCAAAATACATAAGGAACACATGTAAGAGAAATTTCTCCTAAGTAAAGATGAGAGTTTCAAATAAAAAATTTATTTATGTAAAAATAGGAATCAATAAAAAATAAGTAATGACCAGGGTATCTGAAATAGCAGAGGACTACTCTGTAAAGTATATGATTGTATAACCACTATGAGGCACACCTGAAACGAATACAAAATAATGTTGAATGTAAACTACAATTTAAAAAAAGATATAAGAATAGGGACCAAAAAAGATTTTAGCTGGATACTACTTTTGCATAAGCCCAAGTTATATATCAAGAACTCAATTTTCTTATCTAAGTAATAAAGATTAGAAAAAACTATACCAGGTTCTTCTAAACATCTCTTAAAGTTATAAAGAAATTTTTTAAAGATTCTTTGAATTTTCTAGTGATTATGATGAAAAAAGTCCTGGTTAAAATTACAGAAAGTACTATCAAATCATAATGCAAATCCTCATACACTAATGGCTGTGTACTCCAAGTCTATAAACTTCAATTTATAAAATAATAACTATGGGGATTTCTTATATAATGTTAGCCTAAGACACGTAGATTCTGCTAACTATCCAGTTTGGATACATACAAAAATCAACTTACAATGGAATAGAAACATACAAAGGTTATATTCAGATGTGTTTTAAATATATACTTATAAACTTTTTATCACTGAGTAGGAATGTTTTTTTTAAATGTCTATAATACAAAGGACTTATTTTCATTTATATTTTATTTGATAAAAAAAATTGTGATCCCTATAATACAATTACTTAAGAAACAAAATCTGTATCTATAAAAGGCTAAGTGACCGACCATACAGATGGTCTCCGACCCAGCAGCTGATACATATGATGCACACTGGCAATTTAAAATAAACATTGACTGGCATATGCGCGATACATATAAAGCTCTCGCTGGCGCCAATTGTACACTTGTGTTCCAATCTGTCAATATCAATCATGAATTTGGTTGTTTTTGTTGAGATTCATTGTGAACCACATCACAATTTATTCATTGACCACCGGACTGACCAACTGGCCGGTACATATGACATGCACTGGCAATTTAAAAATAAACGCTGACTCACACATGCATGATACATATAAAGCTCTCACAGGGACCAATTGCACATGTGTTTTAATTTCATAACACTATGTAAATTATTTTGACATGTAATTTTTTGCAGTAATGTAATTACCACACAAATCTTTTTTCTAATTGATTTCCTTTCAATGTGCACAAATCCATGCACCAGGCCATTAAATATAAATTACAACTACACACATTGTTACTTTCAAAAATTATTCTAAGATAATATATAAAATGAGCATAAAATTGTACCTATTCCTAAAGTTATATGCATATTACTGCTTCATTTACAGCTTTGGAGGGAAGGAAATTAATCACTCAGTATCTTTAATTTGCAGTTAAAACTGAGGAGGGAGTTTTAAAATGACAAAGAAAATAGTTTTGCCTAAAACAACAGATCAACAGTAATATAACCACCAAAAATTTTAAATATAGTGTGGCCTTAACTTACCGATCATCAATACTATTTTGATAATATATATGTAACAATTTGTCTTTGATCCATGAAATCTGTTTTGCAGCATCTTTTCCAGCTGCTGATTGTAAAGCATATTTCTTATAAATCTGGGCAAGTCCCATCATGGCTTCTTTGCGCACTCTCCACTTAAAATAAAAACAAAGGTGTTTATTTATAATGTAAAAATGCTTTCATTATATTAATTCAGAATTCTAGATATCTAGTTTCTAGTATACTTGATACAATTTATTTTCAAAGTTACTGGATATCAATTTATAATAAGTAGATGAAAAAACACAAAGTATCATTTTAATATTCCTACTATAAAAAGTACAGATATATCAACATGCATAAAAAATGTTAATGTTTTAGTGTCTTAAACCCTTCATATATACATAAAAGCAAAAGTTAATCACAATCTATGTAAAGTATGTTTGAAGTATGCTACCAAGTTTTAAAAGGTAAAGAAAGAGTTGATTGGATAAATTATGACTTACCCCTTATAATTTTTTCCAGATACCTTAAATATAAGTATGTTAGTACATTAAGCTTACTTATATTAAAGATATACATATAATATTGGCTTTATCAATTGCTAAATGTAAAGACACATCATTGCTTCATTTTATATATCTGAGAATTATATTCAAGTGTAAGAGGACTGTATCCAACTATCTATAATAATAAAAGCATAATATGCTTATTAGATTGGACAGCTGAATGATCTTCCGGACGTCCTTTCTGACAAAGCCATGGAGGTGGGGACTGAGGCAGAGGTGGTTAGGGGCGATCAGGCAGAATAGAGCCTAAAAGGGCAGTCGGACATTCCTGAGGGGTCCTGAATTACAAGAGGATGCAAGCCTGGATGAGGAATTCTGCCGCCGCTATGCACAAATTTCATGCACTGGGCCTCTAAGTTTTTTAAAATAAATACAACTGGCTATAGCATGTTTAACACTGCTTAATTACTATTTGTGTTTTGTGTTTAACACTGCTTAATTATTATAGATGAACTTATTCTTTATGTCAACACAACACTAATATCAGTGGGCTGTTAGTAATAATTAGAAATTCATTAATATGCAGATTATTCATTTATTCTTGGCAGACTCTCATTCATAGCAATATTCTTCCTTTTTTCTTTAAATTAATTACAGTAGATTAAGAATAGGCCTTATCCATCTACCACATATACATACATTGAAATAAAAGACTTCAGAAGTCTTACTCATAAAATAAGTTCAATTTGTAAAAATTTTATCACTAATTCCATCTTATCTCTACCTCTAATTCTCTAAACTCCTGCTTGAAGAAGAACTTAGAGTATATTCTAATACTACCAAAAACACAAATATACTCAATTACATTTTGGTATTCAATATTTATATGAATAAACCAAGCAACCTTAAAATAAACAAAACACAATAATCAAAAGTATTCATGAATTATGATCCCAAAATATACATCTCAAATACCACGTCACTTAGAAGGCTGTATTCCTGCCATGATGCAAATCTCCTTATTGTTTAATACCCCAATGAAATAATCAATGAAAACAAGTCTAAACTAATCAGTTTAAATAAGTTGTTCTGAATACGCATAGATTTGGAGGGAAAAACCATGCAATTCCTGCCTACCACAACCAGCATTATCAAAGAGAATTAAATATGGAAATAGCATAATCAGCCTTATAAGCAACTATTAAAATATAGTTTACATAAATATAACAAGGCAAGGGTCTCTTCAGAAGCCACTAATGAGTAGACCTAGAGAATGCACACTCAAAAACAAAGGTTTGGCCCTAGTTGGTTTGACTCAGTGGACAGAGCCTGTGGACTGAAGGGTCCTGGGTTTGATTCTGGTCAAGGGCACATGCCTGGGTCGTAGGCTCAATTCCCTGAAGGGGGGATGCAGAAGATAGCCAATCAATAGTTCTCTCACCATTGATGTTTGTATGTCTATATCTCTCTCTCCCTTCCTCTATAAAATCAATAAAAATATTTTTCAAAAAAAAAAAGGAAGGTTTGGCCCTGCCCAGGTGGCTCAGTTGGTTGGAGCATCACCCCATACACTAAAAAAAGGTTGTGAGTTCGATTCACACACCCCAACAACCACCAGTAATGGAGAATACAAGAGGCAATGGATAAATGTTTCTCTCTCAGATAGATAGATAGACAGACAGAAAGACAGACAAATACATATCCTTAGGTGAGGATTTAAAAAAAAAAGGTTGTAGCTGGGGTCACAGTACATAGGCTAGAAGCATGTCAAGTTTAGTTTGGCCAAAGTGAAGCCATCTTTTCTTTTTCTATTCCATGGAAAGGAGAAAACAACCAGCAAGAGGAGAAAGAACCGATACCCATATGAAAGGAAAAAAAAAAAACAGCCAACTATAAGAGAGAAGCTGTCTCAAAGGCCCTTTATATGTGTCACTTATTAATCTAACAAAAAGTAAATCCTTTCACAAACACTATTTTAAATATTAAAATGTCTATCCCCCTCAAAAGGGCTAATTACATTTAATTCTTTTTTTAAAAAAATATTTTACTGATTTTTTTTTTTTTTTTTTTTTACAGAGAGGAAGGGAGAAGGATAGAGAGTTAGAAACATCATTGAGAGCTAAACATCGATCAGCTGTCTCCTGTACACTCTCTACTGGGTATGTACCCACAACCAAGGTACATGCCCTTGACCAGAACCAAACCCGAGAGTCCACAGGCCGACACTCTATCCACTGAGCCAATCCGGTTAGGGTGGGCTAATTACATTTAAATCTCAATATTTTTAAATGAAATACTATGAAACTTCAAGTATTCAAAATAACAAGCTATAATAATTATTACTCCTACTTACCCGTTTGTCTAAAGTTCTCTCTCTGACAAAATTAAGTAAGTGATCATTGACCAGAAGAATATCCTTTTTAGCAGCTGTAACTATAGACACAATAACATCATGTCTAATAGCTTCCTCAGGGTCATGTGACCTCACTTTAAGATACTCTGAAAGATAAAATTTTTATTGATTGAAATAGAACTTTAACAATTGAAATGTCTTTAAAACTTGTGTAAGACCTTTGAAAGTAAACCACAACAAAAACAAAACTTAAATAAAAGGTTCCATAGTTCAAGTAAACTGGGAGCAGTGAGGGAGGAAGAGAGAGAGGAAAGAAAAAACAATAGCTAACAAACAGGGTGATCTGATCATAAATTTCTAACTAGGCAGGGTCATGGTGGGCCTATAACACCTTTAATGAAAGGTTTTAAGCCAGCGTGTCTATTATTTTTGTGCACTTAGGTTAATAATACACCTTTGAAATAATAACTCTCAAGAAAGCACATAATCTTAAAATCTTAACTATCCTGTAACCCAATCCCCAAATTGCTTCCTGACACCTTTATATAATCTTCCTTACTTTCCTTTCTTAATTTTAAATGCATAAAAGGAAGTGCAAAACTGTTATTCTCAGAAGCATCTGAGATCTTGCTCCCTGCTTATATTGTCAAATTTGGCTCAAATAATCTCTTATAAAAATTCTCTACAAATTTGGATGTTTCTTAAGTCAACAAAAATCTCAAAATAACCCAAGGACTAAAATGATTATTGATGAAATAATTCAGTTAAAATATTTTTAAAATAGCTATTTAAAAAAGCAATACTTGAGTATTGGTCTATGAACCAGAGATCTGTTTTATTCTGGTCAAGGCACATGCCTGGGTTACAGAACGATCACTGGTAGGGAATAAGCAGGAGGCCACAACTCAATGATTCTCTCTCATCACTGATATTTCTCTCTCGCTCCATTCTTCTCTGAAATCAATAAAAATAGTTTTTAATCAACACATCTACCTATTATTTAGCCAATAATAAACTTTGCTTTGAAGTTCTGACTATGGAAAAAAGTGCTTAAATTTTTTATACTTAAATCCAAAATACCTACAGAATTACTACAAATCAACAACAAAAAACAAGTAAATTAAAAAAAAAAAGGGTAGGTAGGTTTAAATTTTAAACAGCCACTTCATAAAAGAAAATAATACATCAATATGTACATAAAAAATGGTGCTCAATCTCATTAGTCAATAGAAAAAGGCAAATTAAAACCACACACACACACACACAAAAAACCTATGAGAACAGCCAAAATAAAAAGACTGATAAAACAAAATGTCAGCAAAGACACTTTACAACTAGAACTCTCAAACATTTCTCGTGTAAGTGGAAAAGAGTGTTTCTTATAAAGTTAAATATGTATTTACCCTATCACCAGCAATTTCACTCCTAAGTGGTTCCAAAAAGAAGTAAAAACATAAAATCCACAGAAATACTTGTATAAGAATACTCACAGTGATCTCTGTTATAATAACCCCAAATCATAACAACCCAGACATCCATCCAAAGAAAACAGAATTAATTATGGTGTATTCACAACAATGGAATATTACTCAAAAATTAATAAACAATATAAAAATCTAAGACACTAGCAACTAGAATTTTAAACTCTTGATAAGATACTCTTCTCTGGGGAATCTGACTAGTTCAAGAGGCATTACCAAGACAACACACCCATCAAATTCACCCTAGAGTAAATTAGGTCAGAGTCATACATTCAGGGCTTTCTAATCAGCTTTTTATTTAGCTCCCACTCTTTAATTATAAACCAATAGCCATGGATTGTTAAGCACTTAAGGCAAGCCTCTAACATAAAAAATAGAGAGAAAAGCAAATAAAAACTTAAATGAACAAGACATTTTGTAGGAAAAAAGAAAACTTCCCCAAAACAGTGATTAGTTTCTCAGAGAATGCTGCATAAATATTAACACAAGAAGAGGATGCCATGGTGAAAGAAACATCGATGTGAAAATAGGAGAAAGGATACAAAAGGAAGATAGACAGATGCACAGATGTTACTTTCAACAGCCTACAAGCACAAGGAAAGGAAGAATGAGAAGGAGAGGGGGGAAAAAGAGGGAGGAAGAATGAACTGTCTAATGAGCAATAAAGCAGCTCACAGAGCAAGCAGTTCACATTCAGATATAAATAGGCAGAGGGTTCCAAGGAGGTTATTTCTCCCTCCCGCTACTCCCAACCCAAAAAAAGATGAAATTGGTAAATACCCACTGTTGGAATCTGACTGACAATAATTCAATAAAATGTGAAAGCAACAATCTACTGTTAAATATATTATAAAAAGCTAAACTTAGTGAAGTGCTAAGAATTAAAACAAAACTGTGAGCAAATCTATAATAATAAAAGTGTAATATGTTAATTAGACTGGATGTCCTTCCAGACAACCTTCCGGACGAAGCCAGGGCTGCAAGGGAAGCCTGGGTCCAGTTGCCAGAGGGAAGCTTGTGCCAGCAGCCAGAGGAAGGAAAGCCTACTCTTGCACGAATTTCGTGCACTGGGCCTCTAGTACTGTATAAAAAGGGCAGTTACAAATGTAGTAAACATTGGTATAAAGTTTAAAAGGAAGATTAACTAAATAATAAGCAATAGTGTGACAAATGAGAAGAGTGTTCAGAATTTTAGCTTTCAGAGGTTCTTGACTGATCAAAAAGATACTGGAGATTTTTAATTAACTTTATAGATTTCATTAATCTATTCTGCATTGAAAGCACAAAAGTGAATGTTAACCTCCAAGCACATGGAGAAAAAAATGAGAAGAAAGCTAATCAATTGAGCAAAAGAGAAGAAAACAGAACAAAAGCAAAGAAAAGGCATGGAAGATAGAACACAAAATAAGAAAGCAGAAATAAGTTCAACTACATCAGAGTCAAAGGATTAAATAAAAATATTAAAGGATATGACAATAATATATATAATTTATGGAAAGATATACATGTAACATAAACAGAAAACCATGAACAGGATGCAGACCAAATTTAGTAGAGTGGTTTCTGTAGAAGAAGGAAGTATAGTTTGTGAGGGGCATTTTAAGTAAATATAAAATTTATTTTCTTTCTTTAAATATCTTAAGCCAATGCAGCAAAATGTTAACATTTCTAGGAAGATATAGTAGCTGTTATATTTATCCATATTTCCTGAACTACTCCATAATTTTGAAATAATTAACAGAACATTAATAGTCAAAGCCATGATTTCTCATTATTACATAAATATAAAGTTCTGAACTGCCTTATAATTACACAAATTTCAAAAACCTCATTTTCATTTTAGGATGGTTAAATTAGCTTACAAAGTAATGACTCTATCATAAGTTCCCCAAATACTAGAAAATGTTAAAGTCTGTATTATAATTTAGTCACAGTCAAGACCTGTTCAAATCTAAATGCCTGAAATATTTTTAGAAATATCCTTAAACTACAAAATTAATATTGTCTCTGATAAAACCAACATTTTATAGGTGCTTCTAGCCTAAGTAGGCACTTGGAAGTAAACATTCTAGCTTCAGAAAGTAACTCTAATGATGACGAATTGAAACAAGACTTCACCTATAACAAAAACAAAAACAAAAAAGGTTGGTTATCTCCCAAATATTTAAAATGGATTTTTTTTCATCAAAGAGCACCAGAAATATTTGTTATTATGGATATTTATGGGTATACAGTACCTGTTAAATCCTTTGCTAAATCAGGATGGTTCATGAGACAGTGGCTAGCAAATTTTACACATTCCAGACGTATTGGTACATGAATATCATTAAACCTGATAAAATATAAAGGCACAGTGTTCTTTAAAATTAGAGAAACATGTGTTTAATCTGCAATCAATTTATATTATCTTCTCTAATTAAAAAAATAACTTATATAGGATAACCCAAAGTGGATCCAGAGACTCTATCCAAGTTTTTGATATACCATTCTCCTATATAATAAAAGCATAATATGCTAAATGTCTGACCAATTGGTTGACTCTTTGATCAGTTGCTATGACGCGCACTGAGCACCAGGGGGCAGACACTCTAACCAGTAGGTTAACTTGCTGGGGTCAGGTCGATGGGGACAGGGCCAGTGGGCCAGACACACACTGGAACCCTCCAATAGTCCCTCGCCAGCCAGCCAGCCAGCCGGCCGGCCAACCTCCTGCAGTCCAACTTCCTATGGTCCAACCTCCCATGGTTCCTCCCCAGATGGCTAATCCCCATTGGCCCCAATCTGCCCTGATCTGCCTCAATCACAGGCCAGGCCAAAGGATCCCATCCGTGTACAAATTTATGCATTGGGCCTCTAGTATGTGTATAAATGTTTTGAAACCTCCTTATTAAACTAGGACAATCTCCTCTGATAACTATATACTTTAAAGGGGCATGTTTAAATACATACTTGACTCAAATACAAGAGTTAAAATGACAATTTTTTCTATAAACATTATACTTTAAAATGTTTATGAAAGTATAATGTGTGTACTTATATAAATTTCATAGTAGGTTTACAAAAAAACTATTCCTCAAAGAATTATTTTTTATACAGAGATATTCACAAATGTGTGGTAATCTAATACTCAACCCATATTATTTTACACCAGAGGCCTAATGCACAAAATTCATGCACAGGGGAGAGGGGGACCCCTTCAGTCCAGCATGTACCCTCTCTCCAATCCATGACTCCTTGGGGAATGTCCAACTGCCAGTTTGTGCCCACACTTTTAATAGTTGACAGCTCCATTGTTGTTTCTTTATTTTCATGCTTAAACCCATGAGAATTAGTAGGTATTCAAAGTGTGTATACATTTTGGAGCGACACCCTGTATATCTCTAGTCAGTGGTGAAAGGAATCAATGGCAGATTTGGAACCCCCAGACAGAGAACCTTGCACACTCCTCACATGTGTCCCCACTCCACTTTCCACCTTCTCGGGCAGCAGGAGAAGCAATGTTTTCTCTCATTAACTTGGAAAAGCACGTCCTGTCACCTGCTGCCCAGCAGGAGTGTGCCAGGCTCCAATTCAGCGAGGCTCAGTCAGGGCAGCCTTCGCTCATGGGTGCCGGCACCCAAAGTGCACATTCCTCCTCTGCAGTCGCCCTGACTTTCCCAGCGTTTCACTGAGAGAACAGACCTCCTTCTCTCCTCTGGGTTCCTGATCTTGAACACTGACTGAAGGCACCTTGGCAAGTGCCGCCCATGTCCACCAGGTGTGTCTGTCCCTACTTGCTCCCACCTCAGCACCTGCATTAGCCCCATGGAGGTAATATCATTGTAGCACTGGCCTCTGTGGGAACAGAGCATCACCACTCTGCCCTCTCACTGTCATCTCACAGGCGCCCATCCTCAGCACCCAGAACACCCAGACACTCTCCAAAGACGAGAGCATGCTAAAGGGGACATGCACACATCCTGTGGAAAATGTAGGTATGCTGGGCTTGATGAAGTGTGGTGGAAGGGCGAGGGGGAATTTGCCCGCACCATGATCTGGGACTGTGACAGCGTGCTGGGGGAATGTTTGCACACCAGGGAGGAAGGAGAGGATGCGCACACCAGAGGCCTGCATCAGCACAGATCCGCAAACCCCCATGGCACGGCCAGAACATCAATCTGGCCCTCCATGGTGCCTGTCCCTCCACAGTCACTCCATGGCGCTCATGGCCTTCAAGAGCTACTACAGCTCGGCCTGGAGGCTCTGCTTGGAGCCCTGAGGGAAGCCACCACCGCCATGTGGAGAGTACAGGCTGCCCTCTGCCAGCCTGCTTCCCAGGCCCAAAAGCTCTGCACATGCGCTGCCCACAGGCCCATAAGCATGCTGTCCAAGGCAACAAATGCCAGGGTCCTGCCCTGCCTCGCCCATTGGCCTCTTTGCGCCTGCGAGTGCTGGCTTTTGGCCCAGAGTGAGGAGCCTGGCTTTGTTACCTTGGGCAGTGCTCTGAGCAGGTGGGCAGCATGCTCCGGGCAGGTGGGCACCCCTGGCTGCTCTGTGCCCACAGGCCTGCCACCTTTGTCAGGTTAATTTGCATACTCACTCCTGATTGGCTGTGTGCATTGCAGAGGTACGGTCAATTTACATGTTTGTCTATTATTAATGTAGATGACTGTATTATAATTGTGTCCAAATTAGTCCTATCCAGTTAACCACCACAATTATTACATATCCATTAATATCAAATTTTTATAAGGAAATGTAATACATTAGCATCTCTAAAAAAAAATTGGTTGATATGTCTTTCAAGTATCTTTTCATTTTATATTTTACCTTCATTTCTTTTTTTTTCCTTTATAATTTGGTGAAGGAACTGCTTTTTGTTTGTGTATTTTCCCAGTTAAAATTTTGCTAATTTTATCATTCTGATGTCAACTAACAGGCTTCTCTTTCTCCTAAGTTCATATGGCTATGATCATATGAAAATGATCATATTAGATTCATTTTTTTAGGAAAACTACTTTATATATGGCATTGTGTTCCTCTATCAGGAAGCATATGAAATCTAAGTGTCTCTAAACATTGATATTCAAAGCCTATATACATTAGTTCATGATGGACTACAAAAGTAACTTAAAAACCTTAAGAAACAACAAAAAAGTCCAGCTGGTATTGCTCAATAGTTGAGTGTCAACCCATGAACCAGGAGACACAGTACATGCCCAGGTTGTGGGCTCAATCTCCAGTGGGGAGCATGCAGGAGGCAGCCAATGAATCATTGTTTCTCATCACTGATTTATTTTTCGTTCTCTCTCTCTCTCCCTCTCCCTTTTTCTCTGAAATCAATAAAAATGTCTTAAAAAATTAACAAAAATATTAAAGTGAAGTGAGAATTTTCCACTTGCTATTTTCATATCTTAATTCTGTAACATAAAAGGTTTCCAAATCTTGCATTGCCTATTAATATAACACAAAAAATTTAGCATTTTATAAAGAAGAAAATAAGCTTCAAAATAAGCAAATTACTCATAAAAGCTTATTACTAGAAAAAAATGTTTTATAAAAAAAATTATAAATTCTAGCCTATAAGCTCATAAATTTCTTGAGTGTTTTGAATCCAAATACAGTTTACCATTTCTCAAGGGAACATGAACCATACAGACATAATAAATAAAATAAATTATCTTTAAGGAATATTCTAGCTCCTTGAAATTGGTAATAATGTGAAAGTTGTTTTGTCATTACAAGTAAAAAAAGAAAAAATTACAAAGTAATAGTAAGTTGACATACATTTAAATTAGGATTTTTCTTCCAAAAAATCTATAAAGTCTGGGTAACCCAAGTCCTGATTTAAAGATATACTTTAAATGTCTATATGTAAAAATTGTATTATTGTTTTGACACATTAAACAAAATGGATTTTAAATTGAGTCTTATAATTACACTTGTTAAATATTTTGCTTTACTACTCAAGAACATTCCACTGAATTTAAAGAAAAAAAAATTCTAAAATAAAACTCAAAATGACAATGGGCTAATATTTGTTAGTTTAATATAACTTGTTAAATGTTATTATTTATCTACAGGAAATAATCAGATTAAGGATTTAGCAAATTAGGTAGTACTTATACAGGCTTACATAGTTATTTAAAAAATAAAACTAAAGCAACAAAAATTTATCATAATTCATTGACAATTCTGGGATTGAGATAGAAATAAAAGTGGTAACAAAAATAAAAATATTGTCCCGGCCAGTTTGACTCAGGGGTTAGGGCATTAGCCCACAGAATGAAGAGTCTCAGGTTCAATTCCCCCAGTCAAGGGCATGTACCTTAGTTTTAGGTTCAATTCCAGACCCTAGTCAGGGCACATGCAGGAAGCAACCAATGGATGTGACTCTCTCACATCAATATTTCTCTCTCTCCCTTTCTTTCTCTCAGTCCTCCTTTCTTCCCTCTCTGCCACTCTGCCTGACAATCAATGGAAAATATATCCTCAGGTGAGAATTAGCTAAAAATATTCTAATACAAAGGAAATAGAATAAGTCCTTAAATCCCATTTGTCTATTAATGACTTAATTATATTATTTGTTACGAGAGTACTTTGGGGACCGAGGAGAGAATCCTTTATCGTTGGGGTCAATGTAGGTTTCAGCCAGGGCGCTTGAAGTGGCTTTAATATATTTAAGGTCAGGAATACTTTTAGAAACATAAAGAAATGAACACTTCTCATAGAAAAGAGAAATAAGCAAACATCCAAAATTTTGCAACCAATTTCAGGAGGTTTGTGGATCATTAAAACTGTATGAGGAACATAGGTTATCATTCCTTTAAAAGAGGAAGGAAGAAAGCTAGGAGGAACATACATAATCACTTATTTACTTATTCTGTGTCTCCGAATAATCTAACCAAATATAATTGTTTTGTGGAGGGGGTATCTCTCAAATTAATGTAATTTTAGTTAGAATTAATTACTGTTATATAATAATACATTTTAATTCCATGATTATAATACTTTGTGAGGGAACTTTAAATGTATCATCTTTTAAAAATTACTGAGGACAAGATGAAAAACAAAAGAAATTATAAATGTGACTGACTAATCATGATCAACATTCAAAAAATCCAAAACATAAAACTTAATTTTTTATGATTTCAGAGAATAGACTTTAATGTGGATGGTATTTTAAGGGGATATAAGTAGATATAAACATATATGACTTTTAAAAAAGACACCAAAATCATATACCTGCCCAAGTAACACTGCCAAAGTGGTTTGTTTTGAGAAGCCAATTCTGAATCCTTTGCCCCAAACATTTTTGCTAGTAGTTTAACAACTTGCAGGCGTTCATCATTATCATTGCTCTAAAACAAAACACAACCATAGCTTTAAAAATATGAAGTATATATTCAGAATAATTTTCTCATTATTTCTCTTATCCTCCAATTGCACAGATAACCTTCCATAAACTCTAGATGAAATATTATATATAAAAACGATCTATGTACTTTTCACAAAATTAAATCTTCAATGCTCTAACAATCTCAAATTAGATCAAAGCAGTACTTCCTACATGAAAATAGACCTGAAAGTTTGAGTGAATGTTAGAGGTTCTCCCCTTACAATAGAGACTTATTTTTAGTCATTGTCAAATTCAAAAACTAACTTGCATCAAACCGTTAAAAAACTATTTGTGGTTTTTAAGAACAAACACTGATAAAAAAAAATAAGCCTTCCAGTAAACAGAAGATTTCACATGATTGTCCTGGTTAAGTTCTTTGTAGGAATAAATATATGCTGAGATCTCTCAGTAGGAAAGTTCATGTTCATATAACAGATTCATAATGGAGTTCAATGATATGATGAAGCCTTAGACATACAAAAATTAAAATTTGTTTTCTACACTATATTGTGGGTACTCTGGGGACAAGAACTCAATTTTACTATTATTGATTTTTGTAACTCCAACAGATGACAGTGGTTAAATGGATAAGCCAGCAAATTCTAGAATTGAATATAATATGTAACAATTGGGAATGTTAAAAAAAACAAAACACAGACATACTGATATTCAAGGTGTGAACAGCATTATACAATTTTTTATAATTTTTAAACCAATGCTTCAGCCTAGCATTGAGAGCTCCCATAATATGGCTTAACTCATATCTACTATCTCATTATTCTTCCACATAAGGAATGACCTCTAATGCTATAAAAAAGCAAAACACACACACACACACACACACACACACACACACACACACACATACACAAACAAAAAAACAACCAATGTCTGAATCCTATGCCAGAAATTTTCATCAACTGGTTTGGTTTAATGCCTGGATATGAACTTGTTTTTAATAGCTCCACAGCTGAGAATTCTAATGTGCAGCTAGGAATGATTTAAATATCCTTTATGCTGTCATCCAACTATAATTCCCTGTGTTCTACAAATTCACCCAGCACCTTCCTACCTCTCTACTGCTTCTGCATGATGTTTCCTTTGCTTCAATTGTATGCTCTTTGTAACTTTTCTGACACTTATAATATCTGGCCCTTTATTAGATCTGGATTAAATTTTCCTCTTCCTTTCAGACTAGATGTTAGATTTGCTGAAAGTAGGAATGATAATTCCTTACTTTTACATTTCTTAGAATACTCAATATTTTTATTAGAGAAAATCAGACCAATAAAATAATTAAAGGTATGCATGCCTATGCCTCATCAAATTGCTAACTACATTAAAAAAGGGGAGCAGGGAAGCAGGTAAATCACCTAAGAAATATACCAAAAATGCAGCCAAGAATAAAACAAGAATTATTTATTACACTTCCAAATAAGACTGTTTATTTCGTTGTTTTAAAAAAGACAAATCAAAATTTTTAGAAAAAAAGATATAATAGAAATAAGAACTTTTCTGTGTGGTACACTGGATCCACAAAGATTATTAATTATAAACAACTTTAATTTTCCTGTAATAATTTGAAAGAAAAAAAGATTATCCCCCAAATCTGCAAGTGAAACTAATAATGTCAAGTCAATGGGAAAATGCTTTTAAGAGAGGAAAAGCAAAAGTGCTTTTAACATAGGAATGTATAAAATAATATACACAAAGGAAAAATATTTCACATGACATGGATAATAAACCCTAAACTATTTTTATAGCCCAGTCCAGAGATTTTAAGAACTACTATAAACTTGAAAATGTTAGCTTAATATATAGCTATGACCTTAAAACTGAGTCACAACCTAGAATTTATCTGGAAAATATTTTGAGAAAAATACCATCCTTTCAATAATTAATTAAGCAGCTACTATTTGCTAGAAATCATGACATGCTTTTAAGATACACAAACAGGCAAGGTACAAATATGTAATTTAAATAACAATTACATAACATTACTTCTATAATCCTCAGATAAAACCATTAAAAGGATTAAAAAGCCACAAATAACGATCTTTGCTAGTTTAGTTGACTGAAGAGTATTATTTTTAGAATAGTTACCTTTAGTTTGAATTCAAGCTGAGGTAAAACTGAGAGCAGCAAATGACTATCGATATTATAGAGTTCCAAAATTAAGTCAAAGACATGTTCTGACAAATCGCTGATAGATGTTTTCCCAAGCATCAGGACCTGATTAAAAAACTTTTGAAAAAAAATTGTTTCATTAATAGAAACATCATAGATAAAATAAACTTTATAAAATCTTAAGTATTATTCAATTAAATTATCATTTCATAAAAAGTCAAAGTAGGCATATGAAAACATTTTCTAATAGTAAGTGGGAAACCATTACAGCAAGCATGTCAAACTTGTAGCCTGGGGGCTGCATGCAAACCCACAAGGAATATTTTTGCGACTCAGCTGATATAACAGCATGTAAGAAATGTTGTAATAAAAATTTTGTGACTTAATTTTTACAATATCCTGTTATACATAATTATTAATAATGAACTACAACATTCTCTAATGACTGATTACTATAATCATATTGCATTCTTTTCTCCCTTATACACATTTCTTTCCACTAATTCTAGCAGTGAATATTTTAGCAGTCAATTGCCACGTCATTAGTCTTGGACTGACTTGTTTGGTGTGTACAACAGAAAATATTTTGCTTTTGGAGAACAAGAAGAATAGGTTTATTTGCATTACGCTTATTAATTTGTGCAGTTATTCAGTGTCTGGTAAGTTAATGTTCAAGAAAAAATATTAATTTTTATTAAAATGTTCTATTATTTTGTTAAAGACTAGAGGCCCGATGCACAAAAATTCATGCAAGAGTAGGTCTTCCTTAACCCAGCTTCTGGCATTGGCTTTCTTCCGGCACTCGGACCTGGGCTTCTCTCCCTCCAGCCAGCCACAGGCAACCAGGACCCAAGCTTCCCTCTCTGTGACCAGCTGTAGGCCCCTGGGATCCCAGGTAGTTTCACCAATGCCCTGGCTTTGTCGGGTCTATCCAGTCTAATTAGCATATCACTCTTTTATTAGTATAGATTACTCATTTATTTCAGCCCTTTGTATTCAGCATGTCTCTATTAAAATAAACCTACGTTTCTATGAAAATTGAAAGCTTTGTTTTTTTGTGGCCCACATAAACTTAAACCTTGTTTATTTGACCCGTGTTACCCTCTGAATTTGACATGATTGCATTACAGGTTATATGAAAAGATAAAATAAGGAATTCACTATATACACAATTTAAAATAGCATTATCAATACACACCCTACTACCAAATACTTTATTCCTCATTACAGTCTTACTATATTTTATCCTATATCAGTTGTCTTAATTCCTTAAGGATAAGGGATGACTTCTTGCTCACCTTAACATGTACAGAATAGCACAGAAGACAAAGCCTTACACCTTCACAGTAAGAGTTAATTACATATCTCAAAAATGGAGATATATTTACTAGAGGCCCAGTGCACAAAAATTTGTGCACTTGAGGGGGGGGGAGGGTCCCTCAGCCAGGCCTGAACCCTCTCCCAGTCCAGGAGCCATTACTCCTTACCGCCTGCCTGCTTACTGCTCCTTAAGGCTTGGTTCACTGCTCCTTAGTGCTGCCTTGGAGTCAGGAGAGAATCCTGCCACTGATGCTGTTCTCGCCAGCCCTGAATCCAGCCTCTGGCTGAGCAGTGTCTCCTTGAGGGAGGGCACTGATCACCAGGGGGTAGCTCCTGCCCCCTGGAGGTCAGTGACTGGATGTTCCAGTTGATTTGCATATTAGGCTTTTATTATATAGGATAATGCAAAACCTCTTTCTGATCCTTTCTGTCATTTATACTCTTATAAATAAAATAAAATAAACAATACACAAGGTTTGTAGCAAATAGTCAAATCCAATTAAAAGCACATATAAAAACAAGGAAAATCAAAATTTGAACAAATTTTTTTTCTATAAGCAGCCAACTCTAGTTCCCACATTCAGATCATACCAGTACTGAACCTGGTAATGACACATGACATAATGATCAAATTATTAAGTATTTAAACTCTTACAAATATGTAAAAATTAACCCAGGGAATATAACATATATTCTCAACATAGCTTGTCTTCTGGAAAAAAGAGTTAAGGATTCTTTACACCACATAAGCTGCCCTAATCTTTTCTCTATGTGACAATTTAACACACCACTTGGTTAAAATAAGGCTTTCTATATGGAAAGTACAAAGTCAAGGACTTCACATTTCTATGTTTATTCTGCTTTATTTTAGTTCTTGGATCATTCTTAAACAGAGTTTCTTAGGTCTATAAACCTGTACAAACTACCTAGGCATGCAGGGGGGAAAAAGAACAAGTTATGCTTTACTATTCATTCTTTATTAATTTTAAAAACAATTTGTTTTCCCTCATTTTTTATCAATTTTGTGGGACAAGAACTTCATATCAAACATTAAATTTTCATTTAGGTTGAAAATAAAAGAAACTTTGCTGTTTCAACTCACAAATTTTCAACCGTTTAAATAAAAACAGTAAATCTAGTGTTTCTTAACAACAACAAAAAACAATTATCCTTTCCAATATGGCCACCTTGGTGATGAAAACATTGTCTTTTATCAGTCTGGGAAAAGTTCATTTTATGAAAAAAATCATTCCTTAGTTTATTTCTTATAAATTCCATCAAAAATATTTATTTAACATTTATATACTCTCCATAAAGCTAAGGACCAAGTCAGTCTTCATCATGCCCTACATGTGGGCTTAAAATTCAGTGGAGGAAGGAAATAGTGATTTGATTAAGTATTGCCTTTTAAAAAACATTTTTCACTTACAAGGGGGTAGCTAATATTCTTACCCAGAAATTAAATTATAACAACTGCTTCTTAATGAAAGTAGTATGTGTAAGTTCACTAATAAATTCTACCTTAGATTTAAGCATTTAATTTTAATTACAAAAGTGTTTGCACTGTTTAATAGTCTCGACCATGAAGCCAAGCATTATTATTTTTTTAAACACATTGTATTGATTTTTTTACAGAGAGAAAAGGAGAGGAATAGAGAGTTAGAAACATTGATGAGAAACATAGATTAGCTGCCTCCTGCACACCCCCTACTGGAGATGTGCCTGCACCAAGGCACTTGCCTTGACCAGAATTGAACCCGGGACCATTGAGTCCATAGGCCGACGCTCTATCCACTGAGCCAAACCGGTTAGGGCAAAGCCAAACATAATTAACCCCAATTTACAGTTGCAAAATCTGAGGCTAAGGAAGACTAAGCAATTTAATAAAATTTTACCTATATCAAAATGGACTTGATACATTTTTTCCAGTATAAAAAAAAAATTTGTGCTGTTTCCAAAAATTCTGATTAAAATGATTTGGTGGCTCTGACCAGTTTGGCTCAGTGGATGGAGTTTCAGCCTGCAGACTCAAGAGTCCCAGGTTCAATTCTAGTCAAGGGCATGTACTTTGGTTGCAGGCACATACCCAGTAGGGAGAGTACAGGAGGCAGCTGATCAATATTTCTCTCTCATCGATGTTTTTAACCTATATCCCTCTCCCTTCCTTTCTGGGGGGGAAAAAAAATCAATAAAATATATTTAAAATAAAATAAAATGATTTGATGAAAAATAATATTATCGAGAGTGACCCATATAGGAAAGTTTTTAAATTCCAATTATGTATTGTTAAAATTTTTAAATATACATATATATTTTTTAGTTTTCTGAGTCAAGTTACAACTCTTACTTTAAAAAATAATCTACAACACCACAGTGATTTCTTAAGTTCTACATATGCAGAAATCACTAACTATAAAAACTAACGTGAATATGTCTATACATAAGAGTGAAAAAGACAAAAATAAAAAATAGAAATGGGTTTTATTTTTAATAATAATAATTTTTATTATAACCTTACCTCTATTTTTGCTAATTTTCAACTAGGAAGGTAAATAAATAATGGCCATTACATATACAACTTTAAAAGCTTACAAATAACTTTTAAAACTATACTCATTTTATCCTATATCAAGACAATTAAGTTCACTGGAATTCTAGTAATTTTACATGTATAGATGTGAGGCAGAAAAATAAGTCTTACAAAAAAAGAAGAAAAAAACAGCAATTCTTAACTTCTCAACTAACCCTCAAATAAAACAAGGGATAAGAAAACAGGAGAAAGAAGAGATAACAAAGTACTGGGAATATATATGTAAATGTTCTTAGACCATTCTATTAATTGTGTTCTTCAGCTTCTGATAAAGATATAACAAGAAAGTATGGATGGGGGGATTCCATTTTTGCAGACAAGAAGTAAGAGCAGGAATATAACATAGGCTATAAGTAATTAAGACAATGTTTTTACTTGGATTTATCTGGGATGGCTAATAATCCTATCTTAGTCCTTTTATTTGCCTTTTAAATTTTATTATAATACTAGAGGCACGGTGCATGAAAATTCATGCACTGGAGGGGGTTCCTCAGCCCAGCCTACCCCCTCTCACAGTGCAGGAACCCTCAGGGGTGGGAGGCAACCCGGCAATCAGGGGAAGGTGATGCCCCATCACACCTCTGCTGCTGCCACTGCAAGCAAAGCAAGTCTCGGCCAGCCCTGTTTACCTGAGCCTCAAGTGGCCCTGGACGGCTGGGCAGCAGACATTTGAGGCTTGCCAGCACCTCCGGCGTCGGCTGGACAGCTGCCATCCAAGGCTTACTTGCGCCTCAGGCCAGCACTGGGGAGCTGGGTTACTGGGCATTGCCATCTTTGAGGGCATGACAGTCAATTAGTATATTCCCTTCTTATTGGCTGTAGGCACCACCATCTTTGAGGATGTGACAGTAAATTAGCATTCCCTACTTACTGGCTATGGGAATGGCCATCTTTGAGGGCGGGGCAGTCAATTAGCATATTTCCTCCTTATTGGCAGTGGGTGCCACCATCTTTGAGAGCAGGGCAGTCAATTAGCATATTCCCTCCGTATTAGCTGTGGGTGTGGCCATCTTTGGGACTGCATGAGGGCCAATTAGCATATTCCCTCTTTATTAGATAGAATTTTCAAGCATGTACAAATGTTGAAAGTATATTTATTATAAGGAACCTAGTAATCTAGCTCCAACAAATACTACTATTCTATCTTGAACTTTTTTTCTTTGATTATCCAACCTTAGAAAAGATATTAACATGGCATGGTGTTGTTTTCTTCTTTTGATGCCAGAAAAAGGTATCAAAGAAAGTTGTGTTTCCCTAAAAAGCATCCAAGCTTGACAATATTAATTTAAATAAAAAAATCACCAGGAGAAACTCACCTAGTGTAACTAATGGGCCATGTGGAAAGAATGGGTAAGTCTGGTCTACACATTTCAAATACCATTAACTCAATAAAGAAGAAAAAATTCAATCCACCTAATTTAACCAATATACTCCCCAAAACTTACAAAACTTAAATAAATCAATACTTAGAGTTTCCTACCAATTTTGAAGCTATTAAAATAAATGACATAATTTGATTCTCCAGCTTCTGAAAGTTCACCCTCCAAAACAATATATAAATCAAGTATATTTTTTCTACTCATCATGTGCTTAGAATCATTTAAGGCCATAGTTAGAAACAAAAATTGGGATCTGCCAAGGTACTGTTGTCTAAAGTATGCTACTTTTCAAAGCATATCTTATCATGATGTAGCATATATACTGAACTAATTTTTGTGTAGTACAAGAAAAAGTCTCCAATAATTTCAGAAAAATTAAGTACGTAAGTAATTATAAAAAGCTTTCTCACTTTTTTCAAAAAAGATTTACATCATTTATACATGTTTGAAGGTAGGTGAAAGCACAAAGTAGACAGAAAGAACTGCTATACAATGTCCTAAATTTGTTCCAAAAAGAACCATTGACATGAAAATACAATGAATAGTGCAATCTAGATTTGTGCAACTCACAGATCTGTGGAGAGAAAAAACTTACAATAAATTTCTATCAGTGAACCCATGTGTTGGAATACATTTATTCTGAAAACAAATACAAGACTGTCAATCTATAATAACAAAAGTATAATATGCTAATTAGACCAGACGTTTTTCCAGATAAAGCCGGGGCTGTAAGGGAAGCCTGGGTCCCAGGTGCCAGAGGGAATCCGGTGCAGGCAGCCAGGGGAAGGAAGGCCTACTCTTGCATGAATTTCAGGCATCAGCCCTCTAGTTGTAAATAAGTAGATTTGGGGTGATTTTGAAAGTGCTCACTTTCATTGGAATTCTTCCCCTTTCTCAGAAAAGGTAGCTATGTATGAAATTTCCCTCAGGTAAAATAAGATAGTCAACTTTCACCAAATCAATACCATCCACACTTGCCGTCAATTTTTAGATCTTCATATTAGTTCATATCTTCCTTTTGTACAAATCAATTTAATCTCCAAAAAGCTGCAAATAATTTCTCTGAATAAAAAGTTACATATGTTTTATCTAATTACATTTAACTCTTTTTCTAACACCAGAAAACAGTATATCTTGCTAACCAAATAAAGCTGTTTTAGTTCCTAGGCAATTTGAAAGAAGCACAGAATAAATAAACAAGATGAGCATTAACCTTCTAGAAAATGTTAACCAAGAATGATTTTAAATAAGGACAAAGAAAATACATTACTTAATAATTAAAACAATACAAAATTTAAAAGTATGTACTACTTGTCAAAAATTGCTTCTAATAGTCTTTAAAATTTTGGCTAATTCCTTGGACACCTATTTACAAGTAAGACTTACATTGGTAATATATGGTTCAATAGCTTGAGCTGTTCTCTTCAGTAAAGCCTTTGCCAAATCATATGCTTGTTTGTTCAAATTCTGAAAAACATAATAATATTTATATTTCTCTAACTGTGAAAAGCAAAGTAGTACCTGTATGCAAAAAAACACTCAAATAAATGCATGAAAAAACTATCTAAAATTCAGAATAAAAAAGAGAAGGCAAAGACATGTTTTTCTCTTAGGACTAACTGATCCACTAAATCATAACATCCCTTCCAAGCAAAGGTAAATACATTTTCTTCATCTTGTTCATAACAATGTAAACCATATAGAAAAGATCAATAAGTATTCAGTAGATTCAAGAGAAAATAGTAATTCTAATCTATATATTTGTACACAGCTGAATATAAATAAATACAGGCTGTTTCACTCCTGGTTCCAAAAACCAAATGAAAGGGTTAAAGTGAATAAAACGGGGCAAAGGAAACTTATTGTGCTTAGCAGATACCCTGTCAAAAGCTTGCAGTCTTGAGCTCCGCATAGCCTACATAACTAAGGACCAGACCCATCAGTCAAGCTCCATGTATCAACAGAAACTGCCTGTCACCAACAGAAAAAACCTTGCCTATCCCTCCAGTCACCAATGACTCATTTTTCTGATTCAGTCCGTGCTTGAAATAAAATTTCTTTTGATAAATACAGCATCAAGTCATAGATGTGCGATCCAGACCCACAAGAAACCTTTCCACAAAACATCCTAAGAGAATAAATTGGGTTCTGTGTGGGGAAAAAGGGGGGGGCTGGCAGGTGTGTCCACAGGAAGGCAAATACAACATTTGGGGCAGCTGTGGATAAGGAGATTTACTCAACACATTTCAGAGCACAGGTAAATTCAAGTATACAACAAGAAACATAAAGAGTAAAGTATGAAAAGAAAAAAGTTATAGGAAAAATTATCTTAAGAAAATGTACTTCTGAATAGATTTTGATGATGACAGAATCAAGACAAAAGATCTAAAATGGAATCAAGATACATTCTAGTTTAAACATATTACAGAGACCAAGGATGAATATCCTATAGAATCCCATACAGTGGTATCTCGAGATACGAGTGCGCTAACATATGAGATTTTTGATACAAGCCATCCAGCGAGCAATTTTTGCTTTGAAATACGAGCAACATTTGAGATACGAGTGATCGCGCGGATCAGCCGGCTGCGTACCACCCACCAGTTTACTGCAACTCCAGTGTCTCATAGTTTCCCACGCCTCAAGGTTACGGAACGAATTAAACTCGTATCTCGAGGTACCACTGTATAATAAAGAGGTAATATGCAAATTTACTGTCACTCCAACACACAAGCAGGCTGTCCCCATGTAGACACAAGATGGCTACCACAAGATAGTCAGCAGGGAAGAGCAGTTAGGGGCAACCAGTCCAGCAAGAAAGGGAAGTTAGGGGCAACTGGGCCAGCAGAGGAGGGCAGTTGGGGGAGACCACGCCTGCAGGTGAGGGCAGTTGGGCGTGACCAAGCCAAAAAGGGAGAGCAGTTAGGGGTGAATGGGCCAGTAGGAGAGGGCAGTTGGGGGCAACCAGGTCTGCAGGGGAGGACAGTTGGGGGCAACCAGGACAGCAAGGGAGGGAAATTAGGGGTGACTGGGCCAGCAGATGAGGGCATTGGGACTGATGGCCTGCTCTCTCCTGATGGCCTGGAGGGGAGGACAGATGGGGGAGACACAGGCCTGCAGGGGAGGGAGTTGGGGCCATCAGGAGAGAGCAGTTAGGTGTGACCAGGCTGGGAAGTGAGGGCAGTTAGGGGCAATCAGATCAGTAGGCGAATAGTTAGGCATCAATTAGGTTGGCAGGGAAGTGGTTAGGGGCAATCAGGTAGGCAGGCAGGCGAGCAGTTGGGAGCCAGCAGTCCTGGATCCCAGATTGGAGAGGGTGCAGGCTGGGCTGAGGGACACACCACTGCCCCTCCTGCACAAATTTCGTGCACCGGGCCTCTAGTAAGTATATATGCTGAAACTCACATTCAGCATACTTTTAGATTTGTATTGTTATTTGTGTTGTGTTACTTCACTCATTTCTAACAGCTATTTAGTATTTTACTATATATGCTACAGCTTACTCATTCTCTTATTCAGACATTAAATTACATGTCTTGTACATGCCTTCTTGTACATGTAGTACTTTTCTGTAAATACTATCTTCCATTTTGTTATTTATTTGTAGAGATTTTCTATAAATTTGACACACTAAAACTTTGTCAATTATAATAAGGATATGTATGATAAGGATATAATAATTATATCCAAACTGTATATAATTGACAAAGAAATTTTTTGGTGTTTTAGAGTATATAGAACTTAAATATTAAATGTAATCAAACGTATCAATCTTTGCTTATTTGCTTATTTCTTATATCTTAATTTTTCACACATGTAGTTGAGATATTGTCTTATGTTTACAAATAAAATTTTAAAGACTTGTTTCTCAGATATAAATCTTTATTCTACCTGTAATTTATTTTCAGATATGGTGTAAAATAAGAATTTACTATTGCCCTGGCTGATGTTTCTCAATGGTTAGAGCAACTACCTGCACACTGAAGGCTTCAGGTTTAATTCCCGGTCAAGGGCACATAACTTGGGTGCAGGTTCAATCCCCAACCCTGGTAGGGGCAAATGCAGGAGGCAACCAATCAATGTGTCTCTCTCACACTGCTATGTCTCTCTGGCTCCCTCTCCCTCTCCCACTCTTTCCTTCTCCTTATTCCTCTCTCCCTCTCTTCCACTTTCTCTAAAAATCAATGGAAAAATATCCTCTGGTGACATTTAACAAAAATAGATAGGAAGATAGATAGATAAGAAGATAGATAGATATAAAAGAAGCTAATTATTATTGTCCATATAAATAATCAATTGTCCTAAAAAAACCATTCATCAAATAGTCTGTTTTCCCTCCAGTGACTTGTAATACCCACATACTCAAATTTCAATATAACCAGGCAGCCATCTGAAAATTCTCCATTATTTTCTTATATCTTTTTGTCTATTACTGCCTGCTTATAGTCAATGAACCAGAAGGAAACAATATCTTAACAGTGGGTAAGATTAGTTCCTACTTTCTTATTCTTATTCAAAATTGTTTGAGTATTATTGGTCATTTGCTCATCATGTAAATTTTAAAATCAGTTTGTCAAACTATAGAAAGATGCACATACACACAGACACTTTCATCTTCTATTTTGACTGAATTACGTATTCATATGCAGAGCTATCATCAGTAGTATGCTGTGTTTCCCGTCCCATAAAAAAATAACAAATCATGCAACACATTTAAGCTTTCTATTTTTTCAGTCAACCAATGATTCTCAACATAAAGATCATGTACATTTTTGTTAAACTTCTAAGTAGTACAAGTCTTTGTTTAAAGCTACAAATGATTTTTTTTATATTATACCAGCAGATCTTTATATTATGATCTTATATTTAGCAACTTTGCAAAATTTTCTCATATTGGAAACAATACTTTCTCCTGCACAGGTTGTCATATCATCTGCAAATAATTTCAATTTTGTGTCATCTAATACTTTTATCTTTTATTTGTCTTGTTTTATTCTACTAACTTAAGTCTTCTAGTTAGTGGTGTTTATAAATAGCATTCTTACCTTTTTTTCTGAGTGGAAGAAACATCTTTACAATGTCCCTAACTTTAAAAAGGTTTAAACATTTCACCATCAAGAACATATATATTCTTATCATACACATCCTTATCAGTTTAAGAAGGTTCCTTTCTACTTCAAATCTGCTAAGAACTTTTATCATAAATTAAACTGAATTTTATCAAATGGTCTTTTCTGCATGCACTGATATTTTTCTTTTTGATCTGTTATTTTACATAAATACCTTAGTTTACTGCTAACATTTACTACTGTAAATCCATCCTACAAAAGCCAATTTTGCTTCATATTGATATTACTTTATAACTTTATGGATATGACTATTATTTTGTATTGAATTCATATTATATTTCAAATTAAATTAGCCTATGATTCTCCTTTGTTGCTTGGTTTAGTCTACCACCCTATGAAAATTATATACCCAATGCACAGATTCATGCAAGGGTGGGGTCCCTGAGCATAGTCCACAGGGATCGGGCCAAAATTAGCAGTCCAACATCACCTGCTGCTCCTACCGAGCCCACTGACCACCAGGGGGCAGCTCTTAGGTTGAGCGTCTGACCCCTAGTGGTCAGTGTGCATCATAGTACACAAGACGGCTGCCCCACACTGTCACAAGACTACCACCACAAGATGGCTGCCACACTGTTATAAGATGGCCGCCCCCATATTGCCACAATATGGCTGCCACAAAATGGCTACCCCACGTCATCACAAGATGGCCAGCAGGGACGGGCAATTGGGGAAACCAGGCCTGCAGGGATTGGCAGTTGGGGGCAATCGGGCCAGAAGGGCAGGGCTGTTGGGGGTGATCGGGCTGCCAGGGGACCAGTTAGGTGTCAATCAGGCCAGCAGAGGAGTGGTTAGGGGTGATTAGGCTGTCAGACAGAAGCAATTAGGAGCAATCAGGCAGGCGAGTAGTTAGGAGCCAGGAGTCCCAGATTAGAGAGGGTACTGGAGGGGCTGAAGGACACCAACACCCATGCATGAATTTCATGCAATGCTACTCTAATAGATAATAAAAGTATAATATGCTAATTAGACCAAACATTCTTCTGGAAGACCTCCTGGACAAAGCTGGGGCTGCAAGGGCTGAGGTGACCACTTGGGTGGGCGGGGGTCAAGCTCTTTGCATGAATTTTGTGCATCAACCCTCTAGTATATAATGTGAAACATTCCTTTGTTTCTATAATCTGGAAAGTTTACAGAATGTAAAGTTATATGCCACTTAGATAG
This sequence comes from Lasiurus cinereus, assembly GCA_011751065.1. Taxonomy (NCBI): domain Eukaryota; kingdom Metazoa; phylum Chordata; class Mammalia; order Chiroptera; family Vespertilionidae; genus Lasiurus; species Lasiurus cinereus. The sequence goes on from JAAGEH010000012.1 coordinate 6,238,283, forward strand.
TTAATAGATATCTCCTAGTGATAAGTTTTAAGTTCTTTTGTGGTCAGTTTGAGTACAGATACTGATGCTATTATTGTTACTACTAGAGGCCCGAAGCACAAGTGGAGTCCCTCAGGGTGGCCTGCAGAGATCAGGCCCCAGCTCACACCCCTAGTCTCGCAGCCACACTAGTACCCTGAATTGCCTGGTACCGCCATCTTATCTGCTCCACCATCCTGCTTGTGGGGCAATCAGTCTGAGCCAGGCCCCTCATCAGCTCCCTTAGCAGCTGGGAGCCCAGGGGCAGCCCTGCCCCCTGCCAACTCTGTGGGGTCATCGTCTGTAGGACAATCAGTTAGGCCCGGGCCCTGTGCCTAGCCCCCTCAGTGTCTAGGAGCCAGGTGGCAGCCCCACCCCTAGCCACCACTGCTGGTCACTGTCTGTGGAGAAATCAGGCCTGCAAGGGAGGGCAGTTGAGGATGATCAAGTCTGCAGGGGAGGGCAGTTAGGGCTGGCAGAGGAGGGAAGTTGAGGGCAACCAGGCCTGCAGAAAAGGGCAGTTGGGGGGGGGGGGGGAAAGACCCAGGCCTGCAGGAGAGAGCAGTTGGTGGGGACCAGGCCTGAAGGGTAGGGCAGTTAGGGGTAACCAGGCCTGCAGGAGAGGACATTTAGGGGCAATCAGACAGGAAGGAAAGTGTTTAGGGGATGAGCAGGCTGGCAGACAGAAGCGGTTAGAGGCAATCAGGAAGGCAGGCAGGCAAGCAGTGGGAGCCAGCAGTTCTGGATTGTGAGAGGGATTGCAGGTTAGAGAGGGTGGAGACTGGACTGAGGAACATATATATCCTTTGCACGAATTTCATGCACCAGGCCTCTAGTTTTCTTAATAATCCTTTAATCATTATAATCATTATTGCTATTGGTATCTTACTGTATACTAGAGGCCAGGAGCATGAAATGTATGCATGTGTATGGTCCCTACATCTGACCTACGATCAGGGCCATCTTCCCCAGCAGCCCGAAGCCAGCCCCACCCCCCGCTACCACCCAGCCCTGATTCCCCGTTCACCATAGGGTGATCGGTGTCTTATGGCCAGGAAAAGAAACCGAGAGGTCGGCTGTTCCCACCCGCTCGCCGACCCTTCCTCCAATGTGTGTGGCCATCAGGTGATCTGAGCCTGCCAATCAGGGAAAAGGACCAAAAGGTGGTACATGCGCCTCACAGTGACTGGTCCAGAATTCATTGTGCCTTTAGAGTCAATTTGCATATTACCCTTTTATTATATAGGATAGAGACCTGGGGCACAGTGGGGACCAGCTGGCCTGCCTTGAATGGAGCCCCAGATCAGGGAGGGGAGCAGGATGGGGGGGGGGGGGCCCCCCGCGGGAGGAGAGCGCCAGCTGGGGCAAGAGGCCAGCAAGGGGGTTTGCAGGCCGTTCATGTCCATTGCTTTGTCAGGAAGATGTCTGGAATACATCTGGTCTATCTAGTCTAATTAAGATATTACCCTTTTATTAGCATAGACTAATGGCCCGGTGCACAGATTCGTGCACATTGAAAGGAAATTAATTAGAAGAAATATTTTAATATTGCTATTCGCCCTTTCTCTATAATAGAAGTGTCAGAGATGAAAGAAAATTAGTAAAATTTGAGAGCTTTATTATGTACCACTTATGTGCAAGTCAACATTTATTTTTCAATTGCCAGTGCATGTCTGTCAGTCAGTTGGATGGATGGATGGTCAGTCACTTAGCTTTTATATATATATATATATATATATATATCTTATTTAGAGAACTTCTGTGTTCACCAATATTTTTTGTACCTCACTTGATTTAAATTCAATTTCCATCATTCTAAAATACTCCCAAAGCACTTCTTTCAGGAAGGATCTATTGACAAATGAACACTTAATGTCTTAATTTCACTCAAATTAGATATGCATACACACCCACAATTTATTTTATCTTAGAACTATGGAAATAAAGTTCCATTATCTTTTGTCATCTATGCTACCAAAAAGTTAGCAGTTTAAAGTTTACCCCACTGTTAATGATTATGCTTTAAGGTTATTAACGTTTTAGGAATTCAAAAATTTCTCCAATATGTGCTAGGACTGTAACTTATTTTTATTTATTCTGCTCATGACACTTTATTCCCTCTAACACAAAAATTAATTTATTTCATTAATTGTGGGACACGCTAAGCAAATTTTTATTTCAAACTCTATAAAACACTCTCTACTTGATGCTCTGAAATAAATATGAAACGTATTAGACCTTTCATCTATATTTCATTCTTAGCATCTTTTATGTTTTCTTTATCTCATTGTGGTTATAAAATTTTCTCAGATTGATCTCCCAGGTTTCTATATCGTTTTAATGATAATGACCGTTTTTTCATTTCTATTTTTTCCCCTAACTTCCTTCTCCTCCTTTCATATACACTAAATGGCCAGATTATTATGATCTCTGAACACATAATAATCTATTCACTCAGTGTACTTCTCTTGAGTACCTCATTTATTTATTATCAAAGATACTATAAATTGTACACCTGATTAGTTTTCCCCTTTGCACTGGCTCATAGAAAGCTCAGGGGACATAGGTGGTTGATCTCCAGCAAAAGTCTAGAATATTTTGGTGCCCATCTGAAATACAAATACACTGAATGACCAGATTATTATGCATTCAGAGATCATAATAATCGGGCTATTCAGTGTATATGGCTATTGTGTTTTTTTAGATTCTTTTTTATGTCTTTAATCCTTTTAAGGATGTCATCTTTACTCTTTTTAAAGTATAAAATGGCATGTCTAATAAATCTAATCCTAGTGTGGTATCAGAGAAATGGCAGTGTGAGAGTGTACCTTGACCTCTCCCCTTGAATTTGTAACAAGTTAACCAACTATAATTCAACAAAGGAATCCCTGCTCAACATAAACACAAGTCTGATAGAGCCATGCATTAAAAGACCTAAAGGTGGGCAACCAGGAATAGAGGGGAAGACAAGATGTAAGGAAAGTACAGAAGGCTACAATAGGCAGCCATGCAAAGGTTCCTGGCTTGACTAGGAGAGGGTAGAAAGCTGGCCAGGAAGGCACTTCCTTAGGCTGGAATGGTGAGGGAGTGAACGGTGTCTGATTCAGCAGATGCCTGACAGAGCACAGGGTTCTCTCATGGGGCTCTCCACTGGCAGAATGGGCAGTGGTGTTTCAGACAAAGAAATGAAACCACAGAGCCCTGCTATCACTTGGACTCCCAAAACCAGCCTTCCTGGTGCCTTTAGAGTTGTGTCTAGGAGCATATTATATGTAAAACAAGAACTAATGTAATAAAAGCACTGTTTCCTCTGTGATTCATTCTTTACAGGTGCTTGGGGTACAGTCACTATGTGGTGAGTAAACAAAACCCACCAACAAGTAGCTTGGCTATACTGTCTAATGGAGCTTCAAGACTAGGAGACAATGGAACTAAAAAAAAAAATCTTGCAATTCAGCACCAAGAACTGGAAAATAGAAAGACCACTTCAGGAAAAGCTCCTATTGGCCATACTTTACAGGGACATAAATGAATAACCATGGTAACAAGAATGACCAGAAAGAAAATGGAAAACCCTTAGCAAGCAAGCTGGTGGACATAAACAAAAATGTGATACAAATGACAGAGATTTCAAATTGTGGTTCTGAAAATATTCAACGATATATGAGAAAATACACACAGGAAAAAAAATCAATGAACAAAATGAGTAATTTACCAAACAGATTGAAACTTTAAAAAAGAACCAATCAGAAATTTGAGAAATGAAGTATGCAATTATGGAGATTGAGAGTGAAGTAATGAGCACAGAAAACAAAGCCAACCAGATGGAGGAAAGAATTAGTGATATCATAGATAGGAATCTAGAAATGAAACAGAGACTCTGATATTCAATTCTCGGTATAGACAGAGAGAGCCTCTGACTCCTGATACACACAATAGGGAACTTTGATTTTTGGCACATGCCAGTAGGCTCTCTGTTTCAATGTGGCACAGACAACTTCCCTGATTCTAGGTGCACACTAAGCACCAGTGACTATGATCCAGGGCAAACGGGGTTTCCAACAACCAACAGCAACTGGACGTCTAGTATCAGCACTCTTCAGTGACACTTAGGGGGTGCAAAACTCTCCCTGAACATGATCCAGGCCACCGCAACTTGACATCTCAATCTTCTGGAGATAGTCAGAATGGGGAGACAACGAACCAATCTCCAGAGGAAAGAAAAGGAGGAATCGCCAAGTAAAGATATAAATGATTAAACAGAAGCATGCAACGTGACAAAAAAAGAATTCAGAGTAATGGTTATACAGTTCATACACGGATAGATGAGAAAATAAAAAACCTATGCAAAAAAACAAGAATAAATGAAAAATGATATAGCTAGAATCAAAAACACCATGGGAGGCTTCAACAATAGACTAGAAGAAGGAGAGGACCGAATCAGCGAGTTAGAAGATCAGATATAGAAACAAGCCCAATCTGAACAGCAGCTAGGGAAAAAAAATTAAAAAGCAGGAGAGCCAAAGGGAGCTTTGGGAGAATGCAAAATGAAATGACATACATATAATAGGGCTACCAGGAGGAAAAGAAGAGCAGCAAGGATTTGAACATTTATTTGAAGAAATAATGACAAAAAACTTCCCTGATAGGGGGAAGAAAAAAGTTACTCAAGTCCAAAGAGTCCCAAGCAAGTTGAATCCTAAAAGATCCACACCAAGACACACCATAATTACAATACTAAATGTTATCGACAAAGAGAGAATCTTAAAAGCTGCAAGAGAGAGACAGTTATTTACAAAGGATCCCCCATCAAATTATCAAATGAATTCTCAACAGAAACACATCAAGATAAAAGTGAATGGAAGGAGATATACAAAGTGATGCAAAGCAAGAGACTCAATCCAAGAATACTCTTATCCAGCAAGACTATCAATCAAAATTGAAAGGGAAATCAGGAGCTTCACAGACAAAAAATAAAAATAAAGGAGTTATCACTACCAAACGAGCAATGCAAGAAATACTAAAAGGAATGTTGTAAAAAGAAAAAAACAAAAAGGTAAGAAGGAACACAGCCTCAAGAAATTAAAATGGCTACAAACAAGTACCTTTCATTAATAATTTTAAATGTAAACAGACTAAATGCTCCAATCAAAAGACATCAAGTGGATAAATGGATTAAAAAAAAATGACCCATATACACACTGTCTACAAGAGACTCACCTCAGAACAAAGGAATCACACAGACTGAAAGTGAAGGGATGGAAAAATATCTTTCAGGCAAATGGAAATGAAAAAAAAGCTGGGGTAGCAATACCTATACAGTGGTACCTCGAGATACGAGTTTAATTCATTCCGTAACTTTGAGGCGTGGGAAACTATGAAACGCTCAAGTCGCGGTAAACGGGTGGGTTGGGTGTAGCCGGCCCATCCGCGCGATTACTCCTATCTCAAATGTTGCTCGTATTTCAAAGCAAAAATTGCTTGCTCGACGGCTCGTATCTCAAAAATCTCGCATGCTAGGGCACTCGTATCTCGAGGTACCATTGTATCTGACAAAATAGAACTCAAAGTGAAGGCCATAACAAGAGATAAGGAAGGCCACTTCATAATATTAAAGGGATCAATACAAGAGAATATAACTCTGGTAAACGTATATGCACCCAATGCAGGAGCACCCAAATACCTAAAAAGTCTCCTGGAAGATATTAAGAGAGAGATAAACAATAATTCAGTCATAATACACCACTGACATCACTGAATAAATCCTCTAGACAAGTAATCAGCAAAGAAACAACAATCCTAAATGACTCACTAGATCAGATGGATTTAATTGACATCTTCAGAACATGTCATCCCAAAGCTGCAGAATATGCATCCTTCTCAAGTGTACATGGAACATTTTCAAAACTAGACACAAACTTGGTCACAAGCAAAGTCTCCCTAAATTCAAAAAGAATGAAATCATACCAAGCATCTCAGGCCACAATGACATAATATTAGAATTAAACTAAAATTAAAACAATCCAAAAGACTCAAACACTTGGAAGCTGAATGGCATGTTATTAAATATTGATTGGGTTACCAATGAGATCAAAGAAGAAATTAAAAACATTCTGGAAACTAATGACAATAAAACACAACAATCTAAAACCTATGGGACACATTGAAATCAGTACTGAGAGTGAAGTTTATAGCTCCTACAGGCCTACCTCAAAAACAAAGAAAAAATGGTAGTAAATCATCTAATGCTACAACTCAAAAAATTAGAAAGAGAGCAAGAAAAGTCTAGAGTAGAAGGAAGGAGATAAAAAAAGATAGAGCAGAAATAAAAGACACAGAACCCTAGCCGGGTTGGCTCAGTGGATAGAGCGTCAGCCTGTGGAATGAAGGATCCCAAGTTCAATTCCAGCCAAGAGTACATACCTGGGTTGCAGGCTCGATCCCCAGTAGGGGGCATTCAGGAGGCAGCCAATCAATGAATCTCTCTCAGCACTGATGTTTCTATCTCTATCTCCTTCTCCCTTCCTCTCTGAAATCAATAAATATTTTTTTAAAAAAGAAATAAATGACAAAAAGAACAAAACACAACACAAAAGATCAACAAAACAAAGAGCTGGTTCTTTGAAAGGATAAACAAGATTGATGAACCTCTAGCCAGATTCACCAAGAAGCAAAGAGAGAGGACTCAAATAAACAAAATAAGAAATTATACAGGCAAAATAACAACAGACTCTACCCAAATACAAAAGATTGTTAAAAAACACTATGAACATCTCTATTCCAACAAACTGGACAACCTGGAGGAAATGGACATATTCCCACAAAATACAACCTTCCAAAACTCAAATCAGGAAGATTCTAAAAATCTCAATAGGCCAATAACTATGGAAAAAAATTGAAGCAGTCGTCAAAAAGCTTCCAGCAAACTAAAGACCAGGCCCAGATGGCTTCACAGGAGAGTTATACCAAACATTCAAGGAAGAACTAAAACCTATCCTCCTCAGAGAATTCCCAAAAAATTCAAGAAGGAACACTTCCAAACTCATTCTATGAAGCCATCATCACCCTAATACCAAAACCAGATAAAGACAACACAATGAAAGAGATTTACAGGCCAATATCCCTCAGGAACATAGTTGCCAAAATCCTCAACAAAATTCTAGCAAATCGGATCCAGCAGTAGATCAGAATTATCATACACCATGACCAAACAGGATTTACCCCAGGGATGTAAGGATGGTACAATATCTGAAATTCAATAAACATGATACCTCACATAAACAAACTGAGGAGGGAAAAAAATCACACATTCATATCAATTGATGCAGAAAAACCATTTGACAATAGTCAATGCCCTTTCTAGATAAAAACTCTCAGCAAGGTGGGAATAGAAAGATCAGACATCAACATCATAACATCCATATATGATAAACCCATAGCCAGAATCACACTCAATGGACAAAAACTAAAACCATTTCCCTAACAACAGGAACAAGACAGGGATGACCACTCTCATCACTCCTGTTCGACACAGTACTAGAATTACTAGCCATTGCTATCAGACAAGAAGAAGAAATAAAAGGCATCCAAATTGGAAAAGAAGAAGTAAAACTGTCCTTATTTGCAGATGACATGATACTGTACATAAAAAACCCTAAAGACTCCATCCAAAAAATAATAGACTTAATAAATTAATTTGGCAATGTAGCAGGATACAAAATTAATGCCAAGAGATCTATGGCATTTCTATACACCAATAGTGAACTTACAGAGACTAAAAAAGCAATAGTATCATCGTACCAAAAAACTTAAGATACTTAGTAATAAACCTAACTAAAGAGGTAAAAGACCTATATGCAAAAAGCTACAGGACACTGAAAAAAAGAGAGAGGAAGATATAAACAGATGGAAGAATATACCATGTTAATGGATTGGTAGAATCAACATCATGAAAATGTCCATTCTATCCAAAGCAATTTATAAATTTAATGTAATCCCCATTAAAATACCAACGGCATATTTCACAGATCTAGAACAAACACTCCAAAAATTCATCTGGAATAAAAAAAGACCCCAAATAGCTGCAGCAATCCTGAGAAAGAAGAACAAAGTAGGTGGAATCTCAATACAGTAGTACCTTGAGATACGAGTGCTCTACCATACGAGATTTTTGAGATATGAACCGACGAACGAGCGATTTTTTGCTTTGAAATATGAGCAACATTTGAGATACAAGTAATCACACGGATCGGCTGGCTGCATATGACCCACTAGTTTACCTCAACTCGGGCGTCTCATAGTTTCCCACGCCTTAGTCAGTGTCCTTGTTTACCTCGTTGTCGAAGCATCTTTTGTGCATTTACATACTTTATCACATTTCTTTTTATAACCATGGGTCCGAAGAAAGCGAGTGGAAAGGTCAGTGCTCAGAAGAGGATGATGTCTATTGAATTAAAGCATGAAGTCATAGAAAAATATGAGCAAGGTGTGCGAGTGGCTGACTTGGCGAGGCAATATGGGCGTAGTACTTCAATGATATGCACTGTGCTTAAACAGAAGGAGTCGATAAAGGGTATAACGCCAGCTAAGGGCGTTACAATAATTTCTAAGCTCTGTAGCTCTCTCCATGAAAAGATGGAGAATCTACTGATGGTGTGGGTGATGGAGAAGCAGCTTAAAGGAGATACATTAACACAGGACCATCATATGCGAGAAAGCACAAGCGATTTACAGTGATTTGCTGGAGCAGACCCCGCGCACTTCCACGGATGAAGCATTGAAAGACTCATTTAAAGCCAGTAGAGGCTGGTTTGATAACTTCAGGAAAAGGTCCGGCATTCACTCCATCGTCAGGCATGGTGAGGCAGCAAGTTCGGATGTGAAGGCAGCTGAGGATTACCTCAAAACTTTTTCCGAACTGATAGAAGCCAAAGGATATATCCCCCAGCAAGTCTTCAACTGTGACAAGACAGGGCTTTTTTGGAAGAAGATGCTGAATAGGACTTACGTAACGGCAGAGGATAAGGTGATGCCAGGCCACAAACCCATGAAGGATAGGCTAACTCTCGCACTGTGCGCCAATGCGAGTGGCGACTGCAAGATCAAGCCTCTGCTCCTATACCATTCAGAAAACCCCAGAGTCTTTAAGTCACATAAGATTTTAAAAGATAAACTGCAAGTTATGTAGAGGGCAAACCCAAAGGCATGGGTCACCAGGCAGTTCTTTGTGGAGTGGGTAAACCTGGTTTTCGGCCCTTCTGTTAAGAAATATCTACAGGAAAACAACCTAACCATGCAAGCCCTCCTTGTCCTCGACAATGCTCCTGCTCACCCACCAAACCTCGAAGATGAACTCCTCGAAGAGTTCAAGTTTATAACATACCTACCTCCCAACACCACTCCTATCCTGCAGCCCATGGATCAGGAGGTGATTTCTAATTTTAAAAAGCTGTACATCAAGCACCTGTTCCGGCGCTGCTTTGAGGTGACGGAGAACACAAACCTCACCCTTCGAGAGTTCTGGAAGAACCACTTTAACATCGTAATATGCCTCAGAATTATTGATCAGGCTTGGCTGGGTGTTACAAGGAGGACTTTGACCTCTGCATGGAAGAAGCTGTGGCCTGAGGCCGTAGCCGAAAGGACATTCAAAGGATTCGAACCCGAGGTGCCAGTGGAGGAGGAGATAGTGTCTCTGGGAAAATCCATGGGCCTGGAGGTGGATGAGAGAGATGTGAATGAGCTCGTCGAGGAGCACTCTCTGGAACTCACCACGGAGGAGTTACAAGCGTTGCAGTCTCAGCAACATGCGGAGGTTCTCCAAGAAATTGGAGAGCCAGAGGTGGAGGAGGAGATCTCTACAAGTGAGATAAAGGAGATCTTAGGAATATGGGAGAGGGTGTCACACTTCCAGGAAAAGAAATACCCCAAAAAACTTGCTACTGGTTGTGCATTGGAGCTGTTCAATGAAACTTGTCTCACCCATTTCAGAAACATTCTGAAAGGGAGGAAGAGGCAAACCTCGTTGGACACGTTTTTTTTGAAATCGGCCAAAAATGCAAAGACCAGTAACAATTAAGTTCAGTGAAGATTAGTTAAGTTACATTGAGTTTAGGGATAAAGTGTAGCAGTAAGAGTGTAACGAGTAGGTAAATACACTTTATAAAACCAGTTTATTCCTTTACATCTTCTTTTATTATGTTTTTATACAATATTTGTCATTTATAAATACATTTTTCTTATTCAAAAACACGTAACAAGAACAACTGGGGTGGCATTTTGAGGGCTGGAATGGATTAAGGGCATTTCAATTTATTTCAATGGGGAAATTTGCTTTGAGATACGAGCAACTCGGTATACAAGCAAGGTTATGGAACAAATTAAACTCGTATCTCGAGGTACCACTGTATCAGATTTCAAGCTGTATTACAAAGCCACTGTTCTCAAAACTGCCTGGTACTGGCACAAGAACAGACACATAGATCAATGAAATAGAGAACCCAGAAATAGACCCAAACCACTATGCCCAATTAATATTCGACAATGGAGGCACGAACATAAAATGGAGTCAAGACAGTCTCTTCAATAAATGGTGTTGGGAAAATTGGACAGATAGATGCAAAAAAATGAAACTGGACCACCAACTTACACCACATCCTAAAATAAACTCAAAATGGATAAAGGACTTAAACATTAGATGGGAAATCATAAAAATACTAGAGGAATCCACAGGCAGCAAAATCTCAGACATATGCCTAAGGAACTGCTTCACTGATACTGCTCCAAAGGCAATGGAAGCTAAAGAGAAAATAAACAAATTGGAGTACATCAAAATAAGCTTTTGTACAGCAAAACAAACCATCAACAAAACAACAAGACCACTACATGGGTGAACATATTTGCCAATGTTATCACTGATAAGGGTTTAATCTCCAACATTTACAGGGAACTCACACAACTCAACAAAAGGCAGATACACAATCCAATCAAAAAATGGGCAATGGACCTAAATAGAAACTTTTTGAAAGAAGACAGAAGAAAAGCCAAGAGACACATGAAAACATGCTCAAAGTCATTAATTATCCAAAAGATACAAATTAAAACGACAATGTGGTATCATCTCACACCGTTCAGAATGGCTATTGTCAACAAATCAATAAATGACAAATGTTGGCGAGGCTGCGGAGAAAAAGGAATCTTGGTGTACTGCTGGTGGGAATGCAGATTGGTGCAGCCACTGTGGAGAATAGTATGGAGTTTCCTCAAAAAACTAAAAATGGAACTCCCATTTGACCCAGTAATACCACTTCTAGGAATATATCCCAAGACGCTAGAAACATCAATCAGAAAGGATATATGCACCCCTATGTTCATAGCAGCACAATTTACCATAGCTAAGATTTGGAGACAGCCTAAGTGCTCATCAGCAGATGAGTGGATTAAAAAACTGTTGTACATCTACAGAATGGAATACTACACTGCACTAAAAAAGAATTCCTACCATTTGCAACAACATGGATGGAAATGGGGAGCATTATGCTAAGTGAAACAAGCCAGTCAGAGAAAGATAAGTATCACATGATCTCACTCACTTTTGGAATATAATAAACAACATAAACTGATGAACAAAAACAGTTCCAGAGACAGAGAAACATCAATCAGACCATCAAACCTCAGACAGGGGAGAGTGGGGGGTATGGGGAAGAGCTCAACCAAAGGACTTGTATGCATGCATATGGGCCTGACCAATGGACACAGACAATAGGGGGTTAAGTACATTAGTGGGTGGGATGGGGGCTAAGAGGGGAATAAGGACACATATGTAACACCTTAATCAATAAAGAAATTAAAAAATGAGAGAATAAATATAAATTACAGCAGAATTTAACGACATGTAGTGAACAAGTGGATTACGCACAAAAATTAATAAAACAAAGAATATTAGGAAAGACTATATGCCACCAAATTCAAGAACCAAGAAGAAATGGGTAAGTTTCTAAAAATATATAACCTTTCTAGACTAACTCATGAAGAACTGGAAAATTTAAATAGACCAATCAACAGTGAGGACATTGAAACAACCATCAAATACCTTACCAAAAAAAAAAGTCCAGGGCAGTAACTTCACCAATGAATTCTACTAACTGATCAAGGAAGACATAAACCTATCCTTCTCAAACTTTTCCAAAAAAATTGAAGAGACAATACTTCCTAACATCTTCTGAGGCCAATATAACCCCGATACCAAAACGTGGCAAAAATAACAGAGAAAAGAAAACTACAGACCACTATCTCTGATAAATACAGATGCAAACATCCTAAATAAAATACTACCATATCGAAAGCAACGGAACATCCAAAAATTAATACATCATGATGAAGTGGTGTTCTTTCCAGGGACACAAAGATGGTTCAACATATGCAAATCAATCAATGTAATACACAAAATTAACAAAAGACAGGATAAAAATTATGATCTTATCAATAGATCAGAAAAATAATTTGATAAGATACAACATCCATTTATGAGGAAAACACTCAATAAAATAGGAATAGAAGGAAAGTACCTCAACATAATAAAGGCCATTTATCATAAAACCTCAGCTAATATCATACTCAACAGTAAAATATCTTTCTGTAAGATCAGAAACAAGACAAGGATGTCCACTCTCCCCACTCTGATTCAACACAGTGCTGGAAGTCCCAGCCAGACCAATAAGGAAAGAGAAAGAAATACAAGGCATCCAAATAGGGAAGGAAGAAGTCAAACTGTCACTTTTTGGCAAACATAATTTTGTATATAGAAAAGCCTAAAGACTCCATCATTAAACTATGAGAAACAATAAATAAATACAGTCAAGTTGCAGGATACAAAAATCAATGTGCAAAAATCCACTGCCTTCAAAACAAACTTCAGAAAAAGAAATTTTAAAAAAATTCCTTTTGCATTTGCAACCTAAAAAATAAAATACATAGGAATAAATTTAACAAAGACTGTGAAAGATCTATATATTGGAAATCACAAAGCATTATTAAAAGAGACTGAAAAGGACACAACAAAATGGAAAAATATCCCATGCTCATGGACTGGAATAATCAACACAGTTAAAATGGCCGTATTACCTAAGCCACTATACAGATTTAATGCAATCCCCATCAAAATCCCCATTAAAGAAATAGAACAAGAAATCATTAGATTTGTATGGAACCACAAAAGACGTCAAATAGTCAAAGCAATCCTGAGGAAAAAAATAAAAACAAAGCTGGAGGTATCATGCTGACTTCAAATTATACCACAGAACTATGATAATGAAAACAGTATGGTATTGGCAGAGAAAAAAACACAAGATCAATGCAACAGAATAGAGCCCTACTATAAAACCACATGTACATAGATATTTTGACAAAGGAGACAGAAACACACAGTGGTGTAAAGACGTTCTCTTCAACAAATAGTGCTGGAAAAACTGAAAAGCCATATGCAAATGGATGAAACTGGATTACAGTTTGTCCCCATGTACAAAAATTAATTAATGGATTAAAGACCTAAATATAAGACCCAAAGCAATAACTAACATACAATAAAACAGGTTCCAAATTAATGAACCTTGGTTGTAGAGAACCTTTCATGAATTTTATCCCAAAGGCAAAAGAAAGTAAAGGCAAAAATAAATCAATGGGACTATATCAAACTAAAAAGTTTCTGTACCTCAAAAGAAACTGACTGCAAAAAGGCAGCCAACCAGATGGGAGATGATATTTGCAAACCGTAGTTCAAACACAGGTTTAATTTCCGAAATATATAAAGAACTCATAAAACTCTCCAAACAGCCCCGTCAAAAAGTAGGCAGAGGATCTGAAAATAAGACATAGGAATAAGAAGAAGCCATAGGGACAGCCAATAGACATATGAGAAGACATTCAACCTATCTGGCAATTAGGGAAATGCAAATCAAAACTACAAAGAGATACCATCTCTCACCTGTTAAGAGTGGCCATTATCAACAAAACAAGCAATCACCAAGTGTTGGAGAGGTTATAGAAAAATGGGAACCCTTATTCACTGCTGGTAGGAATGTTGATTGGTACAACCACTATGGAAAGCAGTTGGGCAATTCCTTAGAAAATTAATAATAGAGCTACCAGAGGACTCAGTAATCCCTCTCCTGGGTATATACCCGAAAATCTAGAAATCATGTGTTCACGAAGATATATGAGCCCCTATTTTCATTTCAACATTACTCACAATGCCAAGACATGAAAACAACCAAAGATTACTGAGATAGCAGACTGGATAAAAAAAAAAAAAATGTGGTACATATATGCAATGGAATACTACTTAGCCAAATAGTGCTATTTATAACAACATGGATGAACCTTCAGAACATTATGGTAAGAGAAATCAGTCAGTCAGAAAAAGCTAAAACCCATATAAGTTCACTCATTTGTGGGATATAAAACTGCAACTCATGAACACAAACAGCAGTGTAATAATTGCCAGAGGGAAGGGGGTCCTATTATATGATAATAGAAAATTTGACTTTGAGTGGTGGGTACACAGTATTTACAGATCTTGTAACATAGAAACCCACACCTAAAACCTCTATGTTCATGTTGACCAATGTTACCCCCCAAAATTGAAATTTTTAAAAAGTTAATTTCTTTACATTAAAAAGACAAGCAAGCAACAACAAAAAAGTTCTAATACTGCTACGTGCAGTGTCTGGGTTTTAGCATTTAAGAACTAATCTTAAGCATTTGGAAATTTTGCATTATGAGATCATTTTCATTGCAGTATTAATTTGTGTGAATACTGTATAGCTATAAACTTAGATTACATCCTGCTAGAAAGGGTTTAAGTTTGCATAGATCTTTATACTGGTGATTCTTGTGGCCCTCTCTTTAAACTTGATCCCTTGTGAATCACAGAATCATATTTCCAACTGCTTACTGGAAAGTTAGTTACAGTATTTTCTTGATCATGGTATCTTCCCTGCCAAGTAATTATGGAAAATGAGTTATTTTCAAAGAAAAACACACATATTCTCCTTGATTAACATCACTAAGGCAGGAAATACTGTCAGCAATATATCCTCTATCACCAGATTAGTAGAGCCTTCTCTTTTAATTTCACCCCTCCTTTTAATCTACACAAGAGCCTATTTGCTTGCAGCATCTCCCAATACAAAGTTATATACTGTATTTTCCGGCATATAAGACGACTTTTTAATCCAGGAAAATCTTCTCAAAAGTAGGAGGTTGTCTTATTAGCCAGGTGTCATCTTATAGGGGGGGTATATCCCAAACTCTATATTTTAACTGGAAAAGTTGGGGGTCGTCTTATATGCTGGAAAATAGGGTAACAGCATTTCAGTAGCTATTAAACTCAGTCCTTGAAACATGTCTCATCCAAAATGAGATATTACAAAGTTATTACAGATATTTTATCACATAAACTAAATTATTTCCTTTCATTGCATTTGTGACTAATAAGTGTATCATTTTTATTAAACACAATTAATATTTATCAATACCAATCAATGAAACAGGTTCTCCAAAACTACAGTAAAAGGAGGATAAGTTTATATACCTTATGGGCAGGGACCAGATTTACCAAAACTGTATCCAAAAGCTCCTGAGATACTGTATCACCTTCACAAATAATGGAACTCATGAGGTCTACCATGTGCATATGAACTTTCTGATTGTGGCCATTGCTGAAATTCAAAATAGATATTTAGGGTGTTAACTAAAATATTCATTATTTAATCAGAACATGCTACTAATAAACATTATACTTTATAAAAAAGATACTAAAATATTAATTATATCAAATTCTATATATTCATTTAAAGCTTCCCTGACTCCCAAATCTTAAAATACTATCCAAAATCTTTTTTTAAACTATATTTCCTGGATTACTTTCCCCTAATTTTAACAAGTCTCAAAATCAAAAGTAATTAACTCAAATGCAACTTTATACTTAACTTCAGAAAATCAAATAGCTTTGCTGAAATTCACTATAGTAACTTTAAAGAACACACAAATAATTTAACTATTCACATGAATTAAGGAGTTAGCAATACATGTTAATAAAAAGATAAAAATATAATCCAAGAAATATTTTTACATTGGGTATAGATTGCCTTAATGCTACCCTTGTATTATTTTCTACATCACAAACTTGATTAAGTTATTTGTTTTTAAATCATCTATAAAAATGTTAATAATTTAAGTTACAACTCTTAGCCTTCCAATATTTATTAACACAGTTTACACAGATTCGTCTGTAAGTTAAAAAAGGTTCATATTTTAAAAAGTTGTATAAACTTACTTTATAACTGAAAATAATGTTCTGTATAATTGTGTAAAAATTTCATTGCTGTCTTCCAACTCAAAACATATGTTATATGACTTGACCCAAGCAATGTTCTAAAATAAGAGGTAAAAAAGATGAAAGATAAACACTTCAATTAGTGCAAACACACCAACACACACACACACACACAAAAAAAAAAAAAAATTGAAAATGCCATTTCAAGATATAATATATTGCTTACCTCAAGTAAATAAAAATACCTATTGAATTGTGGGCTCTTTGTATCCTCTAACCCCTTCAACTGCCTTGTTATAAACATAAATATATCCTTTAAAGAAAAAACACAAAGTATTGTTTAGATTATAAAATGCTAAATTAAAATATCCAATGCTAAATAATTCAGCATTAATAACTATCCTAATAAATCATAAACAACCAAGAAAAAAATTGCATTTGGCTGAATTTTTTTAAAAGGACATCATCATATGAAAATACCAATTAACTTAGTACCCTTCATAGGAAAATAGAAAATCATTTACCATGATCTTAAAGTAAAGAAAAATTTCATCTTACAGCAAGTTAAAAAAATATATATAAACCTAAAAATTGAGAGAACTAAAATTTATGCTAACTTTATCAGAATAAAAGAGGTAGCAATGACTGGGAATTGATCAGTTGCTAGAACAGCATCTCCGTATGGTGATTATATAGCAAGAACACAGTTTAAGAGCCTTAAAATTCCAAAATAAAATCTCCAAGTAAAAAGACAATAGATCGAAAAAGCTTAGAAACTTCAAAAAGACTCTTACAAAGTTAACTTTTAAGCTTTCTATCTAATTGTTATAATTATTTGTCTCTCCCCACCAGTTTTCAATCTATCTCTATCCCTTGCTTTCTATTTTTGGGTTTGTTCCCCACCTCCGATTGGGGGGAGGGGTGGGTGGGAGCAAATAAGTCCATGTGTCTCTCTCACCTGGATCTCTCTCTCTCTTCCTCCTTCCCTCCCTAGGTCCCTACCCCCTGCTAGCTTCTTTCCATTCTCCCTAAAAAGCAATGGAGAAAATATCCTCTGGTGAAGATTAACAACAACAAAAGAGGAAAAAAAAATGTTTCCCTTAGAAATAAAACAAGCATATTTTTTTAAAGGAAAAAAATGTAATATGCAGATGACTAAGTATATTTTCAAGAAAAACACTACCAAAAGTACATCCTTCAAAAATGGTTACTATGACAGTACTGTGAAGAATATGTCCTCCATGAATAAACCCTTCTGGTTTGACTATGGAAACTGTCATGTTGACTACCTTAAAATGGAAAGGCAACAGTCATTTATAATCTCTCCAACAATCACTGACTTAAATGTGAAGTCAGGTGTAAAGGGTTTTCCTATGACAACAATAAACTGATAGTGGAAAGGTGAGAATCAAAGTATCACAATTTTCTATTACTACTATAGACAAAGAAAATTATAACTTTGATGCAGATAGAGTAAAAACTATTCCATAAATACTTAAAAATATCCTCAAAATGAATACTTTTTAAGTACTAACCCAATAAAATGAAAAAAAAGTATTTATAATTAAGACCCCAAAATAGACCAGAAAAAAATAAGATACTCTTAATTTTTCAGCTATGAAGTAACCCAAAGACTCTAATCTCAACTTTTCAATATTCTTCTCATAAACTGTCCTGTTATAAATAGAACAGAATGTTGCTATTCTTTTGGGAGAACTTTTCATTAACCTATAGCCTTGAGATAGGTCACTGATTATGCAAACCGAGAAATCCATAATAGAGGTAGAAGAAATCATGTAGCAGCACTAAGTTACACTTTCCTCTTCATGAGAAAGCCATTAAGACACCAGGTGAGGAAGAGCCACAGTCAATCAAATACAATCACTCCTTAACCAATTAAGTACTTTCAAATGAGATGTTCAAATGAGAAGTCAAGATATACACCTGGGTATACAACTCCACAGATCAGCTCACATTAGTTATAGTACTTAAGTCTCGGATCATTCTCAACGCTTTCAACGTTTAATTCCACTTTTAAGTAACAAATACTAGCTCTCACCACCACCATCCTGAGATTCTTTTACCAATTAAAATGTAAAGCAAGTATATCCATCAAGTTTAGGCATTCCATACTGAAATTTGGCAGACATGATCAAATAAGCAGGTTCCTCACTCCTATTATCAAGAAGCAACTGCATAAATTCAAGAATCAAGTCTTTTCACCAGAGAAAACCAGTCCCTGACATATAATTAAGATCAATATTTGTTAAATAAAATAAACCTAAATTGACTGCCATTTTTTCACACTGGGTATTAATAATCTTCCCATGGACTCATTCTCTAATCAATTTGTCACAATTATCTTTTACTGTCTCTCTTGTTGTCAGTTTTTTCTAATTTTCTCCCTAACCGACCTTATTCATTTTTTTTATTGTACACTTTTTCTACAGCAAGATTAATCACACTATTCCACTTTTCCCATCTTTTAAAGATTAGCATGCATAAGGCTTAATTTACAACTACTATAACTAGGTCTTTTTCCTATTTCATTAAAATCTTGTTCATATTATTTTCTTTAACACAATTCATTAAATGAATTAGGATATATATAAATAGATTATATATATATATTTAGGTTTATAATGGATACTGTCTTTTAAATAAAACATGGTCTTTAACATGGGTTTTCAAAAGGAAAAACAATTGTCCCCCAAGTAATATGGAAATAAAGCTAACAATGACATAAAAAGTATAAAATAAATACCAGAAACTGTTTTCTAAAAGCAAGTACTTAACAGGAATAGCGTTATGGGGAGGAAGTAAATTCTAAAGAAAACAAAAGTTTAACAAAAGATTTTTCAGGTAATGTTTAATGTCTAAGAAGCCAAAGAAATTACCTAAACACTTTAACTCCCATTTTAGTTAGAAAGAAAAATAGAAGTATCAGTCAATCTTGACAGTTCTTTAAATCAGTACTTGCCTTTAGTTTATCTGGGGATGTGTATGGAGCTTCAGGAGCATAAATTCTGAAAATATCAGCCAGGCAGCAGGCTACCAGTAGGCGAACATCTTTATCAGGATGCTTGAGAAAAAAGTCTGAAGCCAGATGTAAAGCCAGGTTTAAATAAAGCTCCTTTTCTTCTTCAGAGTCCTGGTCCATATCCATGAAAGTTTTCACAACCATCTATACAAAAACACAATAATCAAATAATGAAATTCTTCATGTAAAAATAGTTATTTGAAATAAAAGCCATATTAATTGCAAAGGTTAAACTTCCAATAAATATACTTTTATTTTTCCCCTGGAAGTATCTATCTGAGAGAACAAGATCCTTATAAAATTATAGGGTAAATAACTTTTCTTTAAAAGACTAAGTAAAATACTTTTAATTTACACATACCAGCTAACCAGATTTTAAAAATTTAAAGCCACCCTTACTGGCTTCTGGTCTCACTGATACACCTGGAATAAAAGGAGTGTGTCCCTTCTTAACAACACATCCTTTTAATATATCTAATGCTCTTATTAAGAGAAAAGTATAACTCTAAAGAAAAACCTAGAATGACAATTTATTTTTCCATCTGAGCCATAAACCACTCCAGATACACGGATTAATATATTCAGGGGAAAAAAGAGTATGTAAACAGATTCAAGAAAGGATGGCAAAGATACATCCCTAAATGTGGAAAAGCTATCCTGAGAGACTACCATAACATCCAACAAAGTATTTCTTATGCCACAGTAAAAGACAATATGAAATGGATAGCTCATTAGTAGGACTCAATAGCATGTATAGAATGAACCTACTAGAAAGGTTCCTTTTCCAAAAACAATTACATAAAAGAAGTGGGATAAACATAAGAATGAGGAGAAACAGTATAGCTTTTTAATTCTGTGAAAAGCTTTCTCTAATTTCAGTACTAGTAGCTGAAACCTCAGTCTATACTACGGTATTACCATTTCAACTAAGACAACAAAATTGCCTAATTTGACAAAGGCACAGGAAAGTTGACCATCTGGCATCCACTAGGTGGTGCTGCAAATACTAACCAACAACAAAGGCTAGCCACCAATTATCAATGTCTAAGAATTGGTCCTGGAGACACAATGCAAGGATTTCCATTCTGCTTTAGAGCTAGACTTCTGAGTAATAAATGTCCAAAGTCTTACTGAATTCTAAGAGCAGCCATGAGAAACGGTTCATCACAGAATAGATCCTTAGGTCTATTATTTCTAATGCCAGAATCAATAGTACACACACTAATCCTTCCAGATGAGCACTACAGTTTCAGGATATAATGTCCAGATTACTTTCCTAACTTTTTAATTTTATTACTTTCAAGATATATGATTTGATGATCTAGTGTATTATGAAAAGACACAAAGAAAAAAAGACTTATATGCAGAGAGCTATTTCTTTCTCTACAATGACATCTTACATATTAACAAACTGTTATAATTTATACTAATAAAACTTATAGCTGTACTTGGACATGTTAAAAATTATTATCATCCCACACCAAATCCTATTTATATTTCTCTAAGAAGTTTGCTAAAATAGTGGTAAGTGTAAGTTAGGGAAATTAAAGAAGATAAAAAATACAGTTCGGCATAAATGTCTACAAAAATAATGAAAGAATCTATAATCATAGAAGCCTAAGCAACCATAGCAAGTGAATAGATGACCAAACAGGCTGCGTAGGGCAACTAGGCTGGCAGGGTGTTAGTGAGGGGCGACCAAACGACTGAATAGCAGGCTGAGTGGGGCAACCAGGCCAGCAGGGGGGTTAGTGAGGGGTGACTAAACAACCAAACAACAAGCTGCATGAGGCGACCAGGCCGGCGGGGGGATGGGGTAACAGTGAGGAGTGACCAAACAGAAGAGGCAGTTAGGGGCGACCAAGTCAGTGGGGGAAGGGGGCGGGGGGGGCAGTGAAGGGCAACCAGGCTGGCAAAGGAAGGCAGTGAGGAGTGACTAGATGGGGGGGGGGGGAGGAAAGGGCCACCCCAACCCGGGGGGGGGGGGGCCCTTGGTGGCGGCCCCCCGGCTCTGGCAGGGGGAGGGAGAGTTGGGGCAGCTAGGTCAGCGGGGGTGGCAGTTGGGGGTGACCAGGCCAGCAGGAGGGTAGTTAGGGGCAATCAGGAATCAGGTAGGTGAGCAGTTAGGAGCCAGTGGTCCTGGATTGTGAGAGGGATGTCTGACTGCCAGTTTAGACCCCATCCCCAGAATCAGGCCTAAACCAGCAGTTTGACATCCCCCAAGGGGCCCCGGACTGGCTAAGGGTATACCAACTCCCCACATTGACAAATTTCATGCACTGGGTCTCTAAGTACTACAAATATTAAATGTAAGCACTACACAAAATATTCTAAGACTAACAAATAAGTTTACTCAAGGGCTAGATAAGGGAAAATTCCTCACTATCATCTACAACTTAAATGGTGGTATAAACTCATCAATAACTCATGAGTCCTCTGAATTAAAAAAGATGTCTGAGAAAATAACATCTCTAAAAGTCACTAACCACTAACTAGCTTATAAGTGTAGTCTCTGTGTTTAACATAAGTTTCTTAGCGAACAATAGGGTTGTTTACCTACCACTGCTAAAATATAAACAAATATGAGAAATGAATGTACTTATTTCCTTAAAAATTCTATAGGTCAAGAGATGTAGATACACAGAAGAAAAAAAACACAATACCCTATACAAAAAGGGTTTGTAGCTTGACTATTTTTAGTAAGATACATACTGGTTCCTAACTAGATAAAATATCCACATATTGGTAAATTGAATCTGCTCAAAGATATATTTGCGTTTGAATAACAAGCATGTGATATTTGACATCCTAATACTTTAAGCATAAAGCTATAACACTAAAAGACTTCACCATGAAATTAGAGTAGTGGTTTACCATCTGATAAAAATAAACCACACAGCAATAGCTATAAAAGAGACTTTGCTTTAAAGTTCCTGGGCCTTCATTGATTAATTATGGCAAGTTTTTTATCTTGAAATATAAGTAAATAATGATAGATCAAGTAAAATAAATAACTCAGTTGGTTCAACTAGGAGGGGAAAAAAATACTCAAAATTTTTAAAAATATGACTGGTGAATAAATTTAACATTCTCCTTGGCCACTCTCTTCCTTTAGCCATTTTAACCAATCAAGAGACCATCACTGCCATGAAGAAAAGGAGAAATATTATTCAAACACATGTGAAGAGACTCTAGCCATACAATGACGGCCTCATTTATATAAGTTCACCATCAATGTTGATTCAGTCATGCATGACAAAGCAGAAAGAAAAGATACAGTAAAGCTCTTTAACCTACTCTTAAATAACTTATGAAAAAGTAAAATATAGCCTGAGAATTCAGTACAAAAATTTAAATCTTTCTTTCTCATAGGAGACAAGTTTCAATAGACAAAAATGAATATGAATATTGTGGATTTTTTCTTTATACTCAACTATAGTAGTCCCTAGAAAATTTAAGCCTCACCTTTCTAATTGCTCTCCCATTAACAATAGCTAAGAAACCGTACAATTCTTTATTACTTCCACTCTCTGAGATCCCTTCCTTCCCACATTCCCTGCTTTGGTTTGCTTTTTAAAGTTATTTTAACAAAATACAGCACTAATCAAGCCTCACACCCTTAATGGGATGTTGGGGAAAAAAAAGAAAACCCAATTTTACTCACCTTTAACCGTCTCACCATCTCCTCTTTAGATATTTTATCTGAGATTTCCTTGACACCAGGAGGATAAGTAATTTTTCCATCATTGGTCCTCGTCTTTGAATGAGCCATGATGGAAATATTTTTACCCCTAAAAACAAGAAAGTGATTAACTGCAAATCAAAAAATTAAAAAACATTCATAATAAACATGAAAAACAGCATTCCTAATTTATAGTAATTCACCTATCTAATTAATGAAAAGCATTTTATTGAATATTTCCCAATTTTTTTTCATTTTTATTAGTGGCAAGCTAGTTTATTTACACTACCCTTCCAACTACAAAAACTAAAAATAACAAAAAAATGTTCAAATTAAGTATATTTTTAAAGTGCCACAAATTTCTCTGTTCAAATCTAAGAGAATACAGAAACCCAGGGAAGTAAATGGAGCACTGGAGCATTACACTATATCACTTGCCAACCCTGAAAAATCATCTAGAGTTCAGTTTTGGTGTTCTTATGGGGCAAGGAGAGCAGGAAAATCTAATCTGTTGAGGTAGAATACCAAATAATAGACATCCTGACATTAACGTGGAATACTGCACCATCCCCAAAAGATAACACCTGCAAAAAAAATAAAAATAAACCACAAAATAAAATGTGCCCTTGATCCCATCACTACCCACAGGAGACAGCAGAGAAGGCTGCCTTGGTACTAAGTAAAAAACTAATACATGGAGGCAAGAGCTCATAAGTATTGACCATGAGTCTACACATTTACTAAGGTTCATATTACCTAAGTAGTTCAAAGATCCTCAACAAATGAACTCAGTGACCCCCTTACAGGTTATACCCCAAGCACCTAATATCAATAATTCCAAGGCCTGGCCAGCATTGCTCAGTAGTTAAGCACTGACCTATGAACCAGGAGGTTATGGTTCAATTACTGGTCAGGGAACATGCCTGGGCTGCTGGCTCAATCCTCAGTGTGGGGAGTGCAGGAGGCAGTCAATGATTCTCTCTCATCATTGATATTTCTGTCTCGCCCTCTCCCTTCTTCTCTGAAACTAATAAAAGTGTATTTAAAATAATTCCAAGTCCTGTCTAGAGGAGAGCTAGTTTATTCTATGTCTTAATGACATTTCTAGGACAGTGAACATTATCAAGCCAAAAATAACTAAGTGCCTAAGGAAACAAGGCACTATGAGCAAGAACCAGCCGAAATATCAGACATCACGAACAGACCCACAAACACTTCAGATATTATAATTATCAAACATTAAAAAAATACTATCTTTATAATTTTAAAGAAATAAAAGACAATTCTGAATAAAAATTATAATAAATAAATTAAAATATTTGAATGAAAAAACAACTTCTAAAAAATGGAAAAATAAAAAACTGAAATTAAAAACAATTGATAAGTTTATTAGCAGATTAGAAAAAGCTATTAAAATTAGTGAACTTGAAGAATTACCCAAAATCATAGAAAAGGGAAACATAAAAATAGAAAAGGAAAGGTTAGAAACGTTTAACTTATGATTCATGTAAGTATAAGAAGAAATGAAGCCGAGGCCCCTATTTGAGAATATCATAAAACACCAATCCACAAATTAATTGTTATATTCCAATTTAACAATTAACAAAACAATTGAATTCAAAGTATTAGTAATTATAAAACAAACAAAATCTTAAAGCAGACATATTACCTTGACATGAGAAGTATTTAATTTAAACTAAGAGGTTCCTTCTCAACTGCCACAATATAAGCCAAAAGACAGCAAAAATGTCATCCTCAATGTGGGAAAAAATTTTGAGTGCAGCGCTCAAGTTTACATTAATATATATAGCACGGAGAACATTGCTTAGCACAGAGACTTTAAAATTTAAGTATAGAAATATAAGTACAAGACGTTAAAAGTTAAAAAAAAAACACAATATAAATACACCATGCATTGACTAAGGAGAGTACTTATGTTAAATAGAAGTTTTAAAATAAAAATTAAAAAGGTAAGCTCCAGGATCCATTCCTTGGTATTAACTCAACAGAAATGCATACAATTGT
Source organism: Lasiurus cinereus (assembly GCA_011751065.1). Lineage (NCBI taxonomy): Eukaryota > Metazoa > Chordata > Mammalia > Chiroptera > Vespertilionidae > Lasiurus > Lasiurus cinereus. Next base: position 6,263,381 of record JAAGEH010000012.1, read on the forward strand.
CCATAAGATAGGCATAAAAATGTTCATAGCAATATCATTTATAATAATCAAAACAGAAAACACAAATGCCTATCAACAGCAGGATAATAAGTAAATTGGAATATAACAGTTATAGAGTAAATAAAATACTGTTTCACATAATACAGATTAACATTACAAAGAAAGTTACATAAAAGGAGCCAGGCATAAAACATGATACAGCATTAAATATTGCTATATGAGTTCAAAATCTATAATCTTAAATCAGGATAGTAGAAACCTTTGGATGGATTAAAGAGGTTTAAGAAGGGATTTCTTAAATATAAGTAATGTTATTCCTTATCTGGATTCTGGTTACACTATTATTTTCACTTGTATAAAGTTATACTTATAATTTTTACATTTTTCTAAGCTATATTTCAACAAAAAAGAAAATCTCAAAACATTTAAAAATTTTAAAGTACTTACTAATAATGAATCTCTGAATGCATAATAATCTGGCCACTCAAGTGTATATTCTATATAATAAAAGGCTAATATGCAAACTGTCCCCTCGACCAGGAGTTCGACCAGCAGGCAGGCCAGCCAAACCCCAGCCATGCACCAGGCCTGAAATGAAATTCGTGCACCAGGAGAAAGGGGAAAGGGGAAGGGCAGTCCTTCAGCTGCTTGTACCCTCTCACAATCCAGGACACTTACCTGCCAGCCTTCCTGATTGCCCCAACTGCTCACCTACCTGCCTGATCACCTCTCACTGTCTTTGCCTCAGCCCTGCCACCACAGCTTCATATGGAAGGAAATCTGGAATGATGTCTGGAAGGTCATTTGGCTATCTGGTCTAATTACCATATTATACTTTTATTATTATAGATAGTTGCCTTGCCACAAGTTGTAAGGACCTGCTTGTCATAGAGATAGAAGAGTTTTATTTTTGACTCTTGATTATGGCAATTAACTAACACAGATGGCCACCAAAGAGGTGACTTACCAAAGTTTATATAGCAAATGGTGCTGTTAAGTTCTCTTCCATGAAAATGTACATGTTGTGCATTGTATCTGCCTGGGTACATGAAAAAGTTTCTAATTTTTGCAATCATCTGCGTTAATTGTCTGAGACTCCAGCCCAGTCTGGTTTGGTGCTTACAGAATAACAGAGGTCTTTTTTTTCTTTGCTCCATTGGTGGAGATTTCCTAGAAGTGGCAGGATATGTTCCTTATAATTTTTCCTCGACACTCTGACTTTACTTAGGTCTCTCACCTTTGCTTTCCCTCCATTCCTCCACCCACCAGAGTAATTTGCTCCAGTGTCTAAGAGATTGTGTAATGTGTCTGCCACTAGAACTATGATTACCAGCATTCCTGGTGCTTCCTGCACTCTGGGCTTCCGATTCTGGTCTAGGGACTGCCCCAGAACTACGATTCTTTAAATTCTTGGTGCTCCATGCACTCTTGGTTTCCACTTCTGGTCCAGGGGCTGCAGAAACCAAAAGCACTGAGAAATCCAGCCACCTGCTGGCTGGGCTGACAGGACCGAACACTCCAGTGACGGGACTGAGGGGACTGGGGGCTGCCATCTTTGTGTTGGAGTGATGGTTAATTTGCATATTACCCTTTTATTACATAGGATATGTAGGTATATACCTACACTAATAAAAGAGAAACATGCAAATAGACCATACCTCTGCTACTCCCATAAGCCATGCCCAGCAGCCAATCAGGAGGCTTGGCTTCCCTGGCAATGGAGGAAGACAAGCTTTCTGCCTGCTCTGGCCAGCCCTGGCCTCTGCTCAAGGCTACAAAGTTTCAATTATAGAAGATAAATAAATCCCAACAAAAATGGTGGCAGCGACAAAGCTGTAGAGAGTTGGAGGCTTGGGTTGCCCCCGGCGATGGAGGAAGCCAAGCTTCCTGGCCGGCCTTGGCCGCCGCTCAAGACTACAAAGTTTCCATTATAGAAGATAAATAAATCCCCAATACCAGGCCTCACTTGGGCTGCCAGTGGGCGTGGCTGGCCTGCAAGCCACCACAGGCCCCTCACCCAGACCGCCCCACACCCCAAGGGAACCCCCACCCTGATCCAGGACACCCTTCAGGGCAAACCAGCCGGCCCCCATCCATGCACCAGGCCTCTATCCTATCTAATAAAAGCAATATGCAAATTGACTGTTACTCCAAAACACAAGATGGCTGCCCCCATGTGGACACAAGATGGCCGCCACAAGATGACCAGCAGGGCAGAGCTGTTGGGAGAAACCAGGCCTGCAAGGGAGGGCAGTTGGGAGTGATCAAGCCTGCAGGGGAGGGAAGTTAGGGGTGACCAGGCTAGCAGAGAAGGGAAGTTGCAGGCAACCAGGCTGGCAGAGGAGGGAAGTTGGGGGAGACCAGGACTGCAAGGAAGGGCAGTTGGGGGGGTACCCAGGCCTGCAGGGGAGGGCAGTTAGGGACAATCAGGCTGGCAGTGGAGCAGTTAGGCATCAATCAGGTAGGGGGTGATCAGTCTGGCAGGCAGAAGCAGTTAGGGGCAATCAGGAAGGTAGGCAGGCGAGCAGTCAGACATTCCTCTAGGGATCCCAAATTGGAGAGGGTACAGGCTGGGTTGAGGGACACTCCCCACCCCGTGCACAAAATTTGGTCATCTAGTGTGTGTACACACACACACACACACACACACACACACACACACATATATATATATATATATATATATATATATATATATATAT
>JAAGEH010000012.1:6266182-6447106 GCA_011751065.1 Lasiurus cinereus
ATATATATATATATATATATATATATATATATATATATATATATAATGGGTTAATCCCGAAGTATACAAGGCTAAATTTACCATATAAACAAATTAAAAGAGGAAGATCATAGGATTATCTCAATGCATAAAGAAAAAATGTTTGATAATATTTGACATCAGTGCATGACTCTGAAACAAAAAGAAAAAAAATCATGCTTAATAAACTAAGAATTAAATAAAATTTCATTTTATCTGAGAAAGGTAGGATGCTACAAGCCACCTACAACATAAAACGCTTATTGATAATCCACTGAAAGCTTTTTACTTGTGATCAAGACCTCCACACAAGCATACCTTCTATCATTTATATAACACTGTAATGGAGATGGTAGTCAACAAAAAGTAGAGTGTAAAGATAAAAAGGAACAATACAATCATTATTTGAGATTATATAATTACCAGTGGCCTAGTACGATTCATGCTTATTGAAAGGAAATTAATTAGAATACTGTAATATCGCCACTCACCCTTTCTCTATAATAGAAATGTCAACCAAATTCACAATCGACAATGACAGATCGAAACACACATGCAACTGGCACCAGCGAGAGCTTTATATGTGTCACGCATGCACAAGTCAACTTAGCCTTTTAAATATATAGAATAAACTTGCTTAATTAGACCTGCTTTCTGATTTACCTAAACTTTTCCAGCCCAGTGAAGCACCCCAACTTCTCTTTCAAGTAAATGTCCAGAACATAGCAGGAAATATCAACACGAAGCAGATTATTATTGTAGATCATGCAGGGAGAACAAAGGATAAAATATTTAACTGCAGCAGTGTTTGACTATATTCTGTACAGTGAGGAAACCTGAAATCATTTTCAAGTTCCACCATTTCTTTCTTCTTTTTAGTTGGGTCAAGATTCTAAATTTTCTAAATCTCTGTTTTCTGGCTAATGAAAAGAAAAGAGGATTCTACCAAGTTTCCTATCTACCTACTCCAAGACTTCTGTGAAGATCAAATGAGATGAAGCATGGGAAACACTTCACATACATTTGGCTAAACTGTAAAATATTTGCACCTGGCTTTAAAGCAAAGTTATGTTCCTGGGCTGAAGAAACTGTGAGGCTAGTTGCTAGGGAGAGAAAGCTGGACGTTGCTATGTGATGTCATTACCCAGCACCTACAGCTACCATTTCTGGCTGGGCCAGGCTGTGGGCTGCATTTTGCTCCATGGGGTCTCGGCAGCATTCACTGCGATTTGATGGGCAGTTGCTCAGGTGGGGTGGTGGAGCCTGTGTCCCACTTGGGGGAAGCCGAGTGTTGCTTTGTTGGCACCAGGTCCAGGGTGCCGTTTCTTTGTAAATGGCCTGTGTGGATCATTGAAGATCCTACGTTGAGCGTCTGCCCCCTGGTGGTCAGTATGTGACACAGTGACCGGTCAGGTGGTCAGAGGGGCACTGAGCATGTAAGTCTTTTATATATATATAGATGTACGTAGAAACACCAAAGGGATTTACAAGTAACATGTTAGAACTCATAAGACTGAATTTAACAAGTCTGTAGCATAGAAAAATCAATTTGCAAATATCAGTTTCCTACAGCTACTTATTGATAAAAGACTGAATTCCTCTCAAGATCAAAAATAAAATAATACAAGGATATCTGCTCTCACCACTACTATTCAACATAATACAGGAGGCCCTAACCAGTGCAGTAAGATCAGAAAAAATAAGTAACATAAATTTACAAAAAAAGAAATAAAACTACTGCCATATGACAAGATGGCCTACATAAGTTTTAAGGAAATCTATTGAAAAAAAAACAAAAACAGAAAAACAAACCCACAAACTAGTTCAACAGGTTTCAGGTTGTAAAGGTCAACACACAAAAATCAATTACATTTCCATATATAGCAAGGAACAAATGGAAACCTAAATTAAAGCACAACACTATTCTCAGTCACCTCCCTATCCCCATATAATGAAATACTTCAGTATAAACCTAACAAAACATACAAAGGATTGATATGCTAAAAATTACAAAATACTATTAAAAGAAACAACAGAAGATCTAAATAAATGGAGCCATATACCATGTTCATGAACTGGAAGGCTGACCTTATGTAAAGATGTCAATTCTCCCCCCAACTCATCTATAGGGTTAGGGATTCTAATAACATCACAGCAAGACTTTTCTTATTGACAAAAAAAGCTTATTCTAAAACTTATATAGAAAAGTAAAGGAACCAGAATAAATGAAATTTATACTATTATTACTCTATGTATTTGCTTCTGAAACTTTGTAAAAAGATCAGTTCGACATACTTGTGGATGTCTTTCAGGGTTGTTTATTCGATGCCCTTGATCTACATGTCTGTTTCTCTACCAATATTATATTGTCTTGTTTACTGTACCTATAGAGTTTAAAAGTTGTTTAGGAAGCTTTTCTCCAAAAAAAAAAAAAAAAAAAAAACTGCTCTTGAGTTTATTTGTAGAAAAGAATTTCTAAAAGTAAAAAACATATTTTACCAACATCAATTCCAGTAATGTTTCAGGCAAAAAAAATTAAACCACAGAGAGCCCTGCCACCCTTAAATTCACTTCCCATTGCCCCTTGTTGTTATGTCAAGGAGCATATTGTATGTAAATCAAGAGTGACTGCAGTAGAATCCTGTTTCCTTGGTGACTGATTCCCAGGTGGGGGTGATAGAGGTGGGAACCTATGAGGGTCTGGGGTCACCATTACACTGAGGGCAAATAAAACCCCACCAAATAGTTCAGCTGTGCTGTCTTATGGAAGCTACAGAGGTCAAAACTGAAAAAAAAAAAACACACAACAAAGAAATAAAAAAAATCTTGCCATTCAGCGCCACCTACTGGAAAATGGAAAGACATCTCCAGAGGAAGCTATCTGGCACATAAAGACAGATGAAATGCAAACTCATTAGTCAGCAGAGCCAAATATCAACAGTACGATTGAAATTTCTTTTGAGAGCCAAATTTTTTAAACCTAAACTTCTTCTAACACCACTTCTTCAAAATAGACTCACCCAGGCCGTGATATTTTGTGGAAGAGCCACACTCAAAGGGCCAAAGAGCCGCACTTGGCTCGTGAACCACGGTTTGCCAACCACTGGCCTAGGCAAATGAAATCAGCGAATAAAATGAATAACGACAGTAATAAGGATGATCAGGAAAAAATGAAAAATCCCCGGAAAGAAAGCTGGAACACATGGAAATACGTGATATAAATGACACAGATTCCAAGATTGCAGTTCTGAAAATAACGCATTGTGAGAAAATACAGATGGGCAATTAAATGCACTCAGGAAACAAATCAATGTACAAATTGAATACTTTACTAAACCGATTGAAACTTTAAAAAAGAGCCATTCAGAAATGAAGCATCCAGTTAAGGAGATTAAGAATGAACTAATGAGCAAAGAAAAGAAGAGTCAAATAGATGGAGGAAAAATTTACTGATACCAAAGAAAGGAATCTAGAAATGGCACAGAAGGAATAAGAGAGAGAACTGAACATAGAGAAAAATGAAAGAGCTCTATCAGAACTATCTGACTACATCAGAAAAAGCAATGTTAGAATTACAGGCATTCGCAGAAGGAAGAGAGCAGGGAACAGAGAATCTGTTCAAACAAATAGTAGATGAGAACATCCCAAACCTATGGAAAGAAGTAGATGCTTGAATTCTAGAAGCATACAGAACACTTAGTTGCCTCAATCTAAAGAAGCCCTCTCCAACGCACTAGATATTGAAGCTGTCAAAAATTAATGACAAAGAAAATTTTTCAAAGCTGCCAGAGAAAAGAAAGAAGTGACCTAAGCAGGAAAACCCATTATAACTTCATCTGACTTCTTAGCAGAAATTCTACAAGTCAGAAGACAATGGAACCAAATATGCAAATATCTGAAAGAGAAATTACCAGCCACAAATAATATATCCAGCAAACTTATCCTTTAAATAAGAAAAAAAAAAAATGAAGACAGCCAAAACCAGTTTGACTCAGTGAATAGACTGAGGGGTCACAGGTTCAATTCTGGTCAAGGGCACGTACATTGGTGTTGCGGGCACATCCCCAGTGGGGGGAGAGGGGGTGCGGGAGATGGCTGATCAATGCTTCTCTCTCATCGATATTTCTGACTCTCTATCTCTCCCTCTTCCTCTCTGTAAAAAGTCAATTAAATATATTAAAAAAAAAAAATGAAGACATTCCCAGACATACAGAAGTTGAGGGATTTTATCACCAGAAAACCTCCACTGCAGAAAATATTCAGGGATTATTCTTTTTGAAAAAAAGACTATAAGGTCACGACACTAAGTGTAAGAACACCAAAAACATTACAGCATAAACAGGGATACTTGTGGCAACAAAACATAACATCCACAAAAAAGCAGGTGTTGCCATATTTATATCAACAAAATTTCAAAACAAAGAAAACAAGAGAAAGAGATGGACACTTTAAAATGATAAAGGGTACACTGCATCAAGAAAACATAATACCAATGAGAAGATATGTATACATGTAACACATTAATGAAATATTAGGGAGCACCAAAATATATAAAACAACTATTCATAGAACTAAGGGGAGAAAATTAACAAAAGGTAATCATAGTTGGGGCCATTAATACTCCATTGACAGCTTTAGACCAAACAAACCGAAAATCAATAATGAAATATTAGCCTTGCCCAGCGTATGTAGTTCAATGGTTGAGCATCAGTCTATGAACTAGGTGGTCACAGTTAGATTCTCAGTCAGGGCACATGCCCTGGTTGCCAGCTCAATCCCCATTAGGTGGTATGTAGAAGGCAGCCTATCAATCAATAATTCTCTTTCACATTGATGCTTCTATCTCCCTCTTCCTTTCTCTATGAAATCAATAATACACACACACATAGTAAAGGCCCAGTGCATGAATTCATGCATGAACTGTGCACGGTTGGGGTCCAGCCGGCTTGCCCTGATTGAGACCAAATGGGCTGGGGATGGCCTAGGGGAGGGGACACAGGTGGTTGGCCAGCCAGCACCACCTCTAATCAGGGGGAGGGGAGATAGCAATTGGGAATGGGGCCAGCCAGGGGGGAGAGGCCACAGGCAGTTGGCTGGCTGGCTCTGCCACCTGGTCAAACTCCTGGTTGAGGGGACAATTTGCATATCAGCCTTTTATTATATAGGATATATAAAAGAAATATTGACCTTAAAGGAAACACTCAACCAAATAGATATAATTGATACTTATAGAACCTTCATCCAAGAATATCAGATTATACATTCTTCTCAAATGCATATGGAACATTCTCAAGGATTGACCATATGTTGGGTCACAAAACTAGCATCAACAAATACAAGAAGATTGGAATTATACCAAACATATTCTCTGTCCACGATGCCTTGAAATTTGAAATCATCTGTAAAAAGTAAAGAAACCCACAAATATGTGAAGACTAAAGTACATGCTAACAAAAAATGACTGGGTCAAAAGTGAAATAAAAGATGAGATCAAAACATATATAGAGACAAATGAAATTGACAATACAACTTACCAAAGCTTCAGGGATGCAGTGAAAGCAGTAATGAGAGGGAAGTTTATCTCATTACAGGCCTATCTCAAGAAACAAGAGAAATCCCATGAAAATAACCTAATATCATATCTTAAAGAACAAGAAAAATAACAAAAAAGCAACCCAAAGTCAGCAGAACAAAGGGAATAATAAAAACTACAGAACTGAATGAAAGGAAGAACAAAAAAATTATACACAAAAATAATAAAACAGAGAACTGGTTCTTTGGAAAGATTAATAAAATTGAGAAGACTGGCTAGACTCACTAAGGAAAAAATAAGTAAATCTAAATAAAATCAAAAATGAAAGAGAAGCCGAAACCAGTTTGGCTCAGTGGATAGAGCGTCGGCCTGCAGACTGAAAGGGCCCGGGTTCGATTCCGGTCAAGGGCATGTACCTTGGTTGCGGGCATATCCTCATTGGGGTTTGTGCAGGAGGCAGCTGATTGATATTTCTGACTCTCTCTCTCCCTTCCTCTCTGTAAAAAATCAATAAAATATATTTTTAAAAAAATGAAAGAGAAGTCATCACAGACATCACAGATATACAAAGGATCATACTAGAATATTAGGAAAGACTAAACCCAAGACGCAAGAAGAAATGGATAAGTTCCTAGAAATATATAATCTTCCTAGATTAAATCATTAAGAATTGGAAAATTTAAATAGACTAATCAACAGTGAAGACATGAAACAACCATCAAAAATCTTACGAAAAAAAAAAAAATACAAGTCCAGGGGCAGTGGTTTCACCAATGAATTCTACCAAATGATCAAGGAAGACATAAACCTGTACTTCTCAAACTTTTCCAAAAAATTAGAGAGACAATACTTCCTAACACATTCCATAAGGCCAATATAATTCCAATACCAAAATGTGGCAAAGATAACACACACAAAAAGAAAACTACAGACAAATATTTCTGATGAATACAAATGCAAAAGTCCTAAACAAAATAGTAAATGGAATACAACAATGCTTTAAAAAAAAAAATGCATCACGAGCCAAATGTAGTTCATTTCAGGGGCACAAGGATGGTTTAAGCAAAACAATCAATGTAATATATCACATTAACAAAAGAAAGGATAAATATCATGTGATCTTATCAACAGATGTAAAAAAAGCACTTGATATGATACAATGTCCATTTGTGAGGAACACTCAAATAGGAATAGAAGGAAAGTACCTCAACATAATAAAGGCCATCTATCATAAACTCTCAACTAATATCATACACTGTATGGTAAAAAATTGAAATCTTTTTCTGTAAGATCAGGAACAAGATGAGAATGACCACTTTCCCTACTCTTATTCAACACAACTGTTGGAAGTCCCAGCCAGACCAATAAGGAAAGAGAAAGAAATACAAGGCATCCAAATAGGGAAGGAAGAAGTCAAACTGTTACTCTTTTCAGACAACATTATTTTGTATACAGAAAACCCTAAAATTCCACCATAAAACTATTAGAAACAATAAACAAATACAGTTAGGTTGCAGGATACAAAATCAATATGCAAAAATCCATTGCCTTCAAAACAAACAAAACCTCAGAAAAAGAAATGAAACAAGAACAATTCCTTTTGCAACTGTAACCAAAAGAAAACTCAGTAATGAACTTAACAAAGAATATGAAAGACCTATACACTGAAAATTCTAAAGCATTATTAAAAGAGACTAAAAGAGATACAACAAAATGGAAAAATATGACCGTGTTCATGGACTGGTGGTATTAGTTAAAATGGACATATTATTCAAAGCAATATATAAATTTTATGCAATCCCCATCAAAATTCCAATGTCATTTTTTAAAGAAATACAAGAAATCATCAGATTTGTATGGATCCACAAAAAAACGTGAACGGCCAAAGCAAAATCCTGAGAAAAATGAACCAAGCTGGAGGTATCACACTATCTGACTTCAGATTATACTATAGAGCTACACTAATCACAACACCACGGTTTTAGCAGAGAAACAGACACAAGATTAATACAACAGACTACAGAGCCCAACAATAAAATCACATGTATATGGACAGATAATTTTTTACAAAGGAGCCAGAAACACAGAGTAGTGTAAAGACGTTCTCTTCATTAAATGGTACTAAGAAAACTGAAAAGCTACATGCAAACGAATGAAACTGGATTACAGTTTGTTCCCATGTACAAAAGTTAATTCAAAATAGATCAAAGACCTAAATATAAGACCCAAAAACAATAAGTTACATAGAAGAAAATATAGATACAAAACTTATAGGTCTTGGTCATAAAGAACATTTTATGAAATTGACCCCAAAAGCAAAGGAAGTAAAGGCAAAAATAAATGAATAGGACTATATCAAACTCATATACACTTATATAAAAAGCTTCTGCACAGCAAAAGAAACTGACAACAAAACAAAGAGCAGCAAACCAGACAGATATTTGCAAACAGTAACTCCAACAGAGGTTTAATCTCCAAAATGCTCTATATAAAGAACTCATAAAACTCAACACAAAGCAAACAATCCAATCAAACAGTAGGCAGAGGACCTGAAAATACACTTCTCCCAAGGAGACATAGGAACAACCAACAGATATATGAGAAGATGTTCAACCTCACTGGCAATTAGGAAAATGCAAATCAAAACTATAATGAAATATCACCGCACACCTGTTAAGAGTGGCCATTATCAATAAGACAAGCTATATAACAAGTATTGGGAGAGGTTGTGGAAAAAAGGGGAACCTTCATTTACTGCTAATGGAAATGTAGGCTGTTATAACCATTATGGAAAGCAGCTTCGCAATTTTCCATAGTGGTTGTACCAGCCTATCTTTTTCTCAAAAAAAAGTAACAATTGATCTACCAGACGACCCCACAATCCCTCTCCTGGGTATATACCCAAAAAAAAAATCGAGCTCATGTATTTGCAAAGATATATGCACCCCTATGTTCATTGCAACATTGTTCATAGTGGCCAGGGCATGGAAACAACCAAAGTGTCTTACCATAGAGAACTGAATGAAGAAGTTGTGGTACTTATACCAAATGGAATACTACTCAGCCATAAGAAAGGATGAAATACTGCCATTTGCAAAAGCATCAATGAACCTTGGTAAATACTATGTTAAGTGAAATAAGTTAGTCAGAAAAAGTTAAGAACCATATGATGGTATCATTCATATGTGATATATAAAACTGAAAATCGTGAACACATACAGCACTGTTAGTGGTTGCCAGAGGATATAGAAGGAGGGAGAAGGAAATCCTAATAGATTTGACTTTAGGTAGTGGGCACACGGTGCAATATACAGATTTTGTAACACAGAAACCCACATTTGAAACCTATGTGGTCATGTTGATCAATGTCACCCCAATAAATTAAATAAAAAATACATAATTTAAAAAATATATGTCTTCCAATCCATTGAATTCTATGTCTTTTTGTTTATTCTTTCCTTTCTTCAATGTATTGTGGTTTTCACTACACAAGTCTTTAATCTCCTTGGTAAAGTTTCACCCTCAATTATTTTTTTCTTTTTGATGCTTTTGTGAAAGGACTGTTTTTATTAATTTCCTTTTCTGGCAGTTCACCGTTGGTATTTAGAAACATAACTAATTTTTAATATGTTGATTTTATATCCTTCAACTTTACTATATTTATTAGTTCTAAGAATTGTTTTTAGGGTGTTTTGGTTTTTTTTTCAGGGTCTGTAGGGGTTTCTATAGGTAACATCATGTCATCTGCAAACAGGAAAAGCTTTCCATTTTTCACCAGCGAGAAATGCCATTCAAAGCCATAATAAGGTATCAATTCACATCTGTTAGCATGGTCATTATTTTAAAAGATAATAATAACAAGTATCGCTAAGGATGTGAAATTGGAACCCTTGTTCACACTGTTGGGGTGGAATGTCAATTGATGCAGCCACTATGAAAAACAGTATGGGACTACTAAAAAGAAAAAGAAAAAAATTAAAAATAGATCTACCACATGATCCAGCAACCCCAGTCCTCACTATTTTTTTACCCAAAATAATGAAATCAGAAGTTAAAGAAATAACTGCACACCCACATTCATTGTAAGCATTATTCACAATAACCAAAATATAGAATTAAAAAGCCCAACTGATCATCAACAGATGAATGGATAAACAGAAAAGTGGCATAAAAATACAATGCTTTATTATTCAGGCTTAGAATCGAAGGGAAAAAAAATCCTACCATTTGCAATAACACGCATGGACCTGGAAGATATTAGGCCGAGTAAAATAAAGCCGTTATAAATACTGAGTAATTCCATTTATATGATGCATATAGACTAATCTAACTTATAGAGGCAGAAATTAGAATAGCGGTTGACAAGGGATAGGAGAAGCAAAAAATGGGGAATTGTTATTCAATGGGTATAAAGTTTCAGTTATACAAGACAATTAAGTTCTCAAGATCTGCTCTACAATATAGTGCCTATGGATAATAATATGGTGTTGTGCCTTGAAGACCTTAAGAAGATAGCACTCATGTTAAGTGTTCTTATAAAATAAAAAAGCAAAGGAATACAAAGAACCTCTCCAGGCAGAGCTAGGCAAACTTTAAAAATATGATTAGCCTTCATCATGCCTTGGTTGCAGGCACATCCCCAGTATGAAGTGTGCAGGAAGCAGCTAATCGATATTTCTCTCGCACTGCTGTTTCTGACTCTCTTTCTCTCTGTAAAAAATCAGTAAAATGTATTTTTTTAAAAACAATAAGCAAAACAAAACTTCTGCCCTCATTATAATATAAATAGGGAAAAGTTAGAAGGACATCAAATCTTGGGAAAAAATTACATTTGATCTCGAAGGTAACAGATGTGGTTCTAGAAAAAGTCAAGTTTATGGTTTAACAAGATCAAGAAAGAAAATGTGTAGAGTGAACCTTCAGGAAATATCTATATTGATATGGGAGTGGGGGGAATCAGAAAGGAAAACAGAAGAGAGTCAAGAAAGTTAGGTAAAATAAAAATGAAGTGTTTTTTAAAAAACAAACAAAAAGTCTGAAGATGGAGGGATGGTACACAGTGCTAATCTTCAGATACACATGTCACTAAAATATACGATATTATCTCAGCAAATACTCTTTAGTCCTTGGGAAAGGTGATCTTTAAGAAAAAAATGTATGGAAAAGAGAAGACTGGACACAAAATTAAAAGGTAATAAGAAATAAATGGAAAGGAGGGGAGAAGAAACAGAACAATGCAAGTAAGAAAGGAGGCACAGAAGAAAGAAACTGGGCCTTCAACTGTTATTAAAAACCAGTGAAAAAAAGATACTGGAATAAAAGCAATTTTTTAAAAAATCTATATAAAACTGACTTGTGTCAGAATTCATATTATATACTGTATATACTATATACACTACATAACAGCATGCCAATTAATTTTTCTCCATTTTAAAAATGTTATTTTCTACCAATTTATAGTAAAACCAGAATAATCTAGAGTTCCCCTGCTTTTAAGAGGTAATTTAAAACGAACACTTCAGAAAGCAGTTAATTTTAAGGATTATTGTATGCAAATTGTTATAAATATTTATAAATTTATGTCCACATGAACAGTAAGTAAAACACAAGGAAACATTCTAATATTAAAGAGCTTATACAACCCAGCCGAGTGTAGCTCAGTGATTGAGCATGGAACCAGGAACCAAGAGGTCACTGGTTCGATTTCCAGTCAGGGCATATGCCCATGTTGCAGGCCCAATCCCCAGTGGAGGGTATGCATCAGGCAGCCAATCAATAATTCTCTCTCATCAATGATGTTTCTCTCCCTCTCCCTCTCTGAAATCAATAAAAATATACTTTTTTAAAAAGAGCTTATACAACCTTTGAGTAAGTTCAAATAAAATGGTCATTAATTAAAGGATACATATTGATTTTTTTTAAATCATACTAATACTCTTGGAAAAAAAAAAATCAAGCTATCATTAGATACCAAACAAGAAACAGCAATGAAACTACTTAAGATCCTTTCAATGAACAGAAAAGAACAAAGTGCACTGACTGGATTAAAGAACAAGAGCAATAGCAGTAACAATATTCATATTTTTTAACTGATCTGGGAAGAAACATACAGAGGGATCTGTAATTTTAATGACTTTTCTTAAAAATCTAGTATGTGACATGAAGTTAAGAGTCACAGAAACCAAATAAAACCACTACTTGAATCCCAACTTGACCATATTTATTAAAAGTTGTTTCCCTCTTGGAAATGTACTCCAGGTTTGAGGTTTAATTAAAAGGAAAACAAGATTTTGTGAAGTCTGGTTAACTTCAAAAGGCAGTCTTCCCACAACCAGTACCTCTTATAACCAGCAGATGGTGCCCTCCAAAAGGAGTACCCTTCCATTGCACAGTCATTACACAGAAAAGGAAGTTAGGCTTATTTTTGGTCAGGAACAGCTAAAAAGCTGTATTTTCCAAGGGGGGGGGGGGAGACAAAATAAATTATGTTATTCTCTTCTTAAGGCCACTTTACATATTTCCCAACTATTCAAACAAAAAGCTACTCTTTTTCTACAATGTCACCACTAACCCACCATTCAGCTTGAATTAATCTTTTTTAATTAAAATTAGGCGTATATAAGTTACCCCAGTTATTCTTATGTGTTCTGGTAAAACAAAGTAATTTTAAATGCTTAAGGAAATCTTTTTAGAAAGCTCACCCATTCTGTTCATATTGTTGATAAATATTTATTTATAAAAGTTTAAACATGGTTTTATTCTCTTGTCTACATTCTTTTGAAGGACAATCAATGTTCTAGAAGGGAGTAGAGTTAAACTATTAGAAAGAAAAAGGACCCTAGGCCCTGGAACATCTTAGCTAACACCACTTTCTAACTAACAAAACAGAAAATGTTTTGTTGGATCCCATTATGGTAATACTTTTCATATTAATAATGATAATATATCTCACTTATTGAATGATTGGTATTTCCCTAGTAAGTAGTCAGCTCAATGTCCCATTCAGTAGTAGGGGAAAATGATGTACTTCATTATTCACATCAGACTTCAGGCATACATTCTTGCACAACCCACCATTCTCAGAATGCCTCTACTACATTGCGAAAATAGAAGCTGTTAAACAGGAACCTTCCCAGAATACCATCATGAATCTTCTACTGCCCACCTGCTATGTTTGAAACCATTCCTGCTTCCTTCCAATTATGAGAAAGGAAGAACAGGAAAGACATTGAGAACAAGGCTGGTCCAGATCTATGGGATAACTAAAAAGCTAATGGGAGTATTTTCTAAGAGAAAAAGAAGACAAAAGATTTATTCTCTCACCTCCATCAAAACCTAATCCCACCATAGGTGCATAAAATCCCATCCTCTATACGTTCATTTCATCTCCTGTTTCCCCAGTTTCTACTAGATCCTTCCTCTCAATACTCAATACTCCCTTCTTGACTACAAGAAAGGCATTCAAGCAGTAAGGGAAAAAAAATACAACGCACCTGCTAAGACTATCACCTCCAGCTGTTTTCTCAAATACCTTCACAGCCAAGCTTCTCAAAACATAACCTATTTTCTTCCTTCACATCTATAGTTCCCACTTTTCATACCAATCTAACCTTGTTTCTAACATCCTCTGTCCATCACTGGTAATAATGCTTTTTTCCTTCATCATCATAATAGACTTCAAAAATAACAGATGTTCCCTTCCCTGTATTTACACCCTTACAATTTGATTTTGTTGCTCGTCCCATGAATATGCTTCCAACCCTTGAATTTAGCATGCTCTTACAACTAGCTTTGGCCTACGGGCTATTGGCAAACTTAATAAGTACTTGTGCCTTTGGGCTTACTGACTTGTTACTCTTGGAACTCTGTTCCTAACATGTGCACAAATCCGGAAGTTATCCCACTAGAAAATGAGAGATAATACGCAGATAGGTCTGAGTAATCCCAGCTATAATAAGCAAACCACCGGGTAACCAGTTGTTTACCTAAAGATGCAAAAGTGAGATCAGCTAAGGGTGACCTAGATCAATAGAACTGCCCATCTAAACCAAACTCAAATTGCTAACCTGCAGAATTGGGAGCTAAACTGTTTTTTTAAAACCATTAAGTTTTGGGGCTTATGTAGTAAAAGATAACCTTTTAAAAGTAATTCACCTCCATGTTGCCAAATCAAATAAACACTTCTAATCCTTTTTTAGTGACCTCAGCAGTATGGCACATAGTTGACTGCAACCTCCTTTCTGAAACTCTTTTTCTATCTGCTACACTTTACCTTTACCTCTTTCCCTACTGATCATGCCTGTGTCCTTTGTTGCTTCCTTCTCCTGCACAAGTTCATTTCTGGCCCCTTTATTCATTTTTTAATCTGTGTTTTTCTTCCAAGGCTTTTGCCCTAATCTTTCTTAAAGCTACTCCAGAGGCTTGAAAATAGTAAATACATATCCCACCAAGAGCATACAACTATCTACTTAACATTTTTCACTTGGATATTTTCAAAGGCATCTTGAACATAAAATACTCAAAACTAAACAAGCATAATTTCTCCCAACTTCTTCCCTATTAAAAAAAAAAAAGAAACAACAAAAACTCCTTTTTCAATCTTCTGTCTGTACATGGTGCCTTAGTATATCTATCTCAATTTGTCCTCCCAGAAAACTGGGAGTGACCCTTGACAATTCTCTTTCAACATTTAAAAGCCCCCAGAGTCCTGTAAATGTAACCTGCAAAACATAAATGAAATCCACCCTCATTTGGCCATCACTTCACCACAACCTAATCTAAGCCACCTTCTAATTCACTCTTCATATAACAACCAGATTAATCTTAATATGCTAATCTCTTCAATCACTGCCTTACTTAAAATTCTTAGATTTCCACTGCCCTTAGAATAAGTTCTAAATATACTAATCTGACCACTTTCTCATTACATTTTGTCATCTCTCTCTATTCCTTTAAGACACCACCCCAAGATCCTTCTGTCTCAGTGTGTGCTATTCTTTCTACTTCAAAAACTTTTTCCTCTTCTTTATTACTCTTTTCATGCCTATAACACTGACTTTTCAAGACTCCTATATCAATTTCTCAGTAACATGTTCTCAAATCACCCAAGCTAAATTAAATCCCTACTACATGCTATCACACCATCCTTATAGTTCTCCTACAGAGAACTTATCATTGTAAACATTTATCCCTTAATATCTGTTTCTCTTTCTAAAATGTAAACTGTATAACAAGAATCTTAGTTCACCTCATGCCTAATTCAATGACTGGCAAAAGCAAGAATTCAACAAATAATCTTTAAAAAAAGAAAAAAAAGAACATTTTAGAGAGAGGAACAGAAGGGGGTGGAGAGAAAAAGGAAAAAAAAAAACACATCAATTGGTTGCCTCTCATATAAATCCCAACTGGTGACTGAACCGGTAACCTGGGTGTGTGCCCTTTTTGTGAATCAAACCAGTAACCTTTCGGTACATGGAACAATGCTCAGTCAACTGAGGCACATGGGCCAGGGAATCAATAAATATTTTTCTTCGTTTTCAAAATGTATTTTCATTGATTTTTAGAGAGAGGGAAAAGGAGGGAGAAAGGGAAACACCAATGTAAGCTGAACATCTTTCAATGGTTTCCTGCATGCCCACAGACATGTACCCTGACAGGGAACCAAACCAAACCAACCAATGGAGACACACTGGCCAAGACAAAAAAAATACTCTTAGTAATGAGTTAAATCACGTAATTATGCCCATTTTATAAATGAGAAAACTGAGGATTAGAAATTAATTGTGCTGAAGTTATCCAGCAACTAAACTGGAACTAATCCATACAATTCCCCCCATCAAGCTCCTCTGGGTGAGGGGCCCAGTACAGGGAGAAGGGTGCAACCTCAGGTCCCACATCAAGCCCCGTTGGGCAGAGATGTGGCTTAAAGTCCCCAGGCCCGGGGAGAGGGAAGCAGCCTGAGGCCCCCCAGCCCAGCACTGGGGTGGGCACACCTTGAGGTCCCCCATCAAGCCCCGCCAGGAAAGGGGCACAGCCTGAGGACCCTCAGCCTGGCGCTGGAGTGGGGGGAGCAGCCTGAGGTCCGCAGACCCAACACCTGGGCACAGGGTGCGGCCTGAGGTCTCCTGGCAAGCCCCACCAGGTGGGGGGGGTGCAGCTTGAGGTCCCCCAGCCCAAAGCCAGGGCTGGGGGTGTGGCCTCAGGTCCCCCATCAAGCCCCTAGGGGCGAAGGAGGGGGGTGCACAGCCTCAGGAACTTATTACAGGAACTTGGCCTCCTCCTCTTCCGCCTCCTCCTCTCCTCAGCCATCTTATGTTATGGAAAACCCCACCCTGCCTACTCTGTGGGTGCCACCATCTTTGTGGTGGATTGATAGTCAATTTGCATATTCCCTCTTTGTTATATAAGATGTTTAATAGTAGTAAAATACATATAACAAAATTTGCCATTTTAGCCATCTTTATAAACATATAATTCAGTAGCATTAAATTAAGTGTTGTGCAACCATCATCACTATACTTCCAAAACATTTTCGTCACTCCAAACAGAAACTTTGTAACATTAAGCAATAACCCATGCATTCTCTCCTTTTCCTAGCCCTGATAACCTCTAATCTACTTTCTATCTCTGAATTTGCCTATTCAAAGTACATCAGGTCCTTTAATAATGCTGCTTCATGTGATACTGTTTCAGTATGACATTGATGAGATGCCACAGAAACTACTGGTTTTGTTATATGTTGTTTTGTCATAGTTTCAAGAACCTATGGATGATGTTAAGTGATGACTTACTGTATTCTCATATACAGTATTTCTCTCTCTGTGTCTGCCTTATTTCACTTAGCATAATACACACACATACACACACACACACACACACACACACACACACACTGAGTGGGCCAGATTATTGTGTGTTCAGAGATCATAATAATCTGGCCATTCAGTGTATATATACACACTTTGAATAATTATTAATTCCAATGGGTTAAATGTAAAAAGAAAGAGCTACCAGCTGTATAAATTTGGGGGGGAAGGGATGCCCAAATCAAGAAATTGAGATCAAGAGAAGTTCAGAGACTTGCCCAGGATCAGAAAGTTTCTGAATGACAGAATTCAAACTATACCACAACTGTTTACATGGGTTATATCACTGGAAACAGTCACAGGAGCATACCTAATTTCTTGGTTTTACTTATTTCAAAAGCAAAATATAGAGCACTATAATTACAATATATAACTAATAAATCACTAACAAACTATCTCCAAAGAGCCTAAGATAAATAAACAAAACAGAAATATTAACTATAAGGTTAACTTTGTCCAACAATTATAAGAGTTCCTTCAAGGGAAGTAAACCTTTTTCTGATACTTGAGTCCTCACTGAACCCTTGTTAGGTCAGTGAGTGATATAAAGGATAACCCTGGCAACATACCTAAATAAGTACAGAAATGAGTTCTAGTTTTTTCTTTTTATCCCTCAATGCAAGCCAAAGTATAATTCAAAATACTTAAAGTATGATTCAGTAATAACAATTCTATAGGAATGGAGACCAAATACCCACAAGGCTCAAATAGCCAGTGATCTCAATGTCTGGTTTGATCTAGAAGAAAAATCTAAGCACACAAAGCAATGATTCTTCCAAACTTATTTTAATCATGAAACTCATTCTTCTAACCAAAATCTTTTAATGTCTAACATATTGATAGATCAAAAGAGAGCTGCTCTGGTTGAAATTGGTGATGGGTACTCCAATGCCCCCCATTTCTCTTGTTAAGAAAGACCCCAGGAAACAATTTTTGCAAACCACTGATATGTCACATAGTGTTAGAAATGTGAATGACTGCTTTACTAAAATGTATTAATATATACTAAATATTAATGACACATTCCCTTCAACCTATTAATCAATCCCTCTCTTCCTACTATCTCATAGTAATAAAATCAATATAAACATGCAAGAATATTTATTTCAGTGGGGGAAAAACATGAAAAACACCTGATATATCAACAAGGGTATAGCTAAATGAAATATGATATATCTTTACCATGATTATACAGTTATTAGGAAGAACAAATTGTTATCAGATCATCTACAACAGTAATTTTCAAACTATCTCGTGGCACACATAAACTAATTACTAAAATTCTGCAGGACACCAAAAAAAAAAATTTTTTTTGCCCATCTGACAACCTAAGGGAAAAGATATCGGTGCTCTTGACAAAGAGTCAGTCAGGTATTGCATGTTTTAAAAATTCTTTCAGCACACCAGTTGAAATTACTGATCTATACTAAGAAGTGAGAAAAGTGTGTATTCTAGTATTCTCAAGTGTGTATGAATGTACACATGGTAGGTGCTGATAACATTTTTGTAAGACAAGCACTACCACAACTACACCGAAAAAAAAGTACCTCTGGAGAGATGGGGAAAAATAAAAAAATATGTACAGAACTAAATGCCAAATACAGATTTTAAAATTATTTCTACTGTAAGTATGTAAAACAGACTTAAACATGCTTTGACTTTGAGAAATGCTATTTCACAAGTATTTGTAATAAAGTGTTTTTAAAAAACAATCCTTAAAGAAAGAAAAACAATAATCTACAAGTACTGTGTATTGACTATCCTTCAAGTTTTCTTCATTAAAATTGAACTTTTAAATGAAGACTAGGCAACAGATACTCAAGATTCTATACTGTGGCAAGAGTCAAGAGTTTAAGTATTCTGAACTATCAAAGGCACCTCGCTTTTAAAAAGAATAAAATCACAATATATCAGTCTCCAGTCCTCTTTTCTTTTCCTTTCCTCCTTCCTCTCTCCTTTTTTCCACCTTCCACCAGAAAATCCTAAAAGGTACAGATAAATTAAACTACATGTCCCAATCCTCATCCCACCTAATCACCTTCCAAGTCTAAAACTCTATTATCTTATTGTGTTATATACTTGCAGTTGTTTGCAATTCTTACAGTATCAGTTAAAATGATCTGTTCTTCACAGATCTATTAATGAATGCAATTATCTAATTACTCAAGTGAAAATTAATTTTGGATCTTCCCCCCACACATACACACACATTTTCCCAAGAAAACTAACGAGCAGCAGAAAGAACATCAATATTAAAATGGTTCTGCTTTTACTTTGAAAGATATTTCTTTTCAATCCCCTGGCAAACAAATTTTCTTCCACTAAAAGGGTGAAAACTCAAAAAATGAACTACATTGCAAAAATACCAATCAGAAATAAACTTGAAATTATAGACTATTTTCTGAGATGCAAACAGACAGTTCAGAAGATCAGCTTTGTACAATATCTGTAATTTTATCCTACAAAGATGGCTCCTTTTTTATTCTATAAAATGTAGATAGTAATTACTTGCTTAATCATTATATAAATTGTGAAGCACTATACCTGAAGTTATTAAACTGTGCACCAAAACACCATGGCAAAATCAAAGGCATTGTGGGATATTTTTAATTATACCCCAGACACCATGGCAAACTCAAAGGCATTGTGGGATATTTTTAATTATAGAGAAAAACACAACAAATCCTCAATATTTATCAGACACCAGTAACTCAAGGTACTTCCATTTCAACATTCTTTATTCCTTCTGAAGGTACTGCATCTTTGAGAAACTGGGTTTGAGGAGTTGATGTGACAAAGAAATACTACATGAACATCAACATGAAATAAAAAATAAGGGTGGCAGTGTCAATTCTGAGATCTTCTTGAGATCTTGTACATGCCCAACATGTACAAGGAAGGAAGAAAGGAAAAAGAAAGAGAGGAATGGAGATAAATATATCCCATCACTAAGTTCTCTTCTCTCTCTCTCTTCTCTTCTCTTCTCTTCTCTTCTCTTCTCTCCTTTTCTTTCTCTCTCTCCGCTCTCCCCCCCTCTTTTTCCCCTCTCCCTCCCTCTTTCTCTCTCCTTCTCTCCCTCCCTCCCTTCCTTCTTTCCTTCCTCCCTTCCATGAAATTGGTAGAGAAAGGAAGTGAAAAAGGAAGTGGGGAGAAAAAGATGGCATTGATCTGCTGCCTCCAGCACACAACTCGATTGGGGATCATTGAACCTATAATAACCCAAATATGTGCCCTGACTAGGAATCAAACCTGCCAACCTTTGGTGCATAGGACAGCACTTCATAAGCCACACTAGCCAGGGTTGTAACTGTTGTTATCCTATCTAATAAAGAGGGAATATGCTAATTGGTCATCACTCCATCACAAAGATAGCTGCACCCACAGCTAAGGCCAAGTTCCCATAAGGAGCCTTAAAAAGCAATCAGCAGGGACCTGAGGCTACACCCTTACCTGTCCCCATGGCCCTTCCCTGTCCCCATGGAGCTTGACAGGGGACCTCAGGCCACACCCTCCACCCTCCACCCCAGCACCAAGATGGGAACCTTGATGGGGGGTCCTCAAGGTGCCTTCCCATCCTGGTGTTGGGCTAGGGAACCTCAGGCTGCTCTCCCTGCCCCAACGCCAGGCCAGGGAACCCCAAGCAGTGCCTTGCACCTGGTGGGGCTTGACAGGGGACTTCAGGCCACGCCCCCCACCCTGGCACCAGGCCGGAGAATTTCCAACTGCACCTCCCACCCAGTGGGGCTTGATGGGAGACCTCAGGCTGTGCCCCCTACCTCAACACCGGGCCAGGGGACCTGAGGCTGTGCCACCCAGCCTGGCTGGGCTTGACAGGGGACCTCAGGCCATGCCCCCCATCCTAGTGCTGGGCCAGGGGACCTGAGGCTATGTCCCCTGGCTGGCAGGGCTTGACAAGGGTGGGACTGGCTGGGTCTGGATTTATCCCAAATGGGGGTGGGGTGGGGGTGGGGAGGTTGGTCTGATCTGGGTCTCATACGATTTTGAGGCACATTTTACTAATTTTCTTTCGTCTCTGATACTTCTATTATATAGAAAGGGCAAATAGCAATATTAAATTGTTTCCTCTAATCATTAGAGTCTAATGAATCCCCTTTTAACATGCATGAATTTTGTGCACCAAGCCACTAGTTTAAGTATAAAAAAGGAAGCATTTTTTCTTTCAATATATGTGCAATTCTTAGACCATAAATATTTATTAAGCTTTTGTATCTAACTAAAACAAAACTATTAAGTATTATTTCTTGGCTCAATAAAGAAAAAAAGATGAAACACTAAGGGTACAATGAATGAAGAACTTTTAAGAGCCTCACAATATGTTTACAAGAGATTCTCCTAGACATATATAAGTAGCACTATGGTACATCTTTATGGCGACAGGGCAAAGAAAATAAAAAACTGAGAAGACTGAAAGAAACCATACCAAAAATGAGTAGGATAACAGGCTGCTCTCCATCAGATGTCCTTCAAGAAAAGCAGCAGACAAAACTAAAAGTTGAATACAATAATTAAGAAAATATCGAAATGTTGTTTGTATTATGTTGATTAATTTAAAGACAAGGCTAATTTGTCTCAAAGCTTTGGTTATCTCAATGGTTTGAAATATTCTTTTAACAACTGAGCCCTAGTTTGAAACAAAATTTCCCACCAACTTCTGAAGTTACAAAATATCTAAAAAGCAGAGGTCTCTGTTTTTAGCTCAGAAGCAGCCTAGGACCACAGTCTGGCTTTCCTTCTCCACACCTGTAATAGTGTTCAATGGAACCTGTAGGCTTCAACAAAATAGCTTAAGGTTGCTGTAGAGAAGGGAAGAATCTTCAATTAGAGGAGCTCAGCTTTATAGATCTCATTTTGAATAATGATTTCCTTGGAAAAGTACATTACAGCTGTATTCTAAAGCTATAATAATGACTTTCAAGCTTTTGTAAATTGCAATACAACCCAGTATTGTAAGTATACTTCAAGAAACAAAACAACAAAGACAAAAACAAAACAAAACAAAAAACCCTGATTACATAACATTCTTCTTTTATGTAATTCATTCTGAGATATTCCACTCTAATTAAAAACCGTTTACAAAAGTCTGGCCTGAAATGGACCTCAATTATTTCTCAACCTAGGAAAAAAAATTACAGGGAGTGGAGAGGGAAAAAAGGTAAGAACAAATATGAACAAACAAAAACATAATATTTCCACCTCATCATGCATAACTAAAAACAACAAAAGGGTGGATAGAAAGGAGGGAATAAAAATCTTATCTCTGGTTAAAAAAAACTTTTCAACCTGAAAACAAGAGATAAACCTTTGTATCTTTTTTAATGAAACTCCTGATTTTATGGTGGGCAACTGCATTGCAACATTTATCTCTCCTCTTCCCCAAATCCATTAAAATGGCCCAAGAAATATAAAATGAAATATAAAATAAAAAAATGAAAGTGGTGTTAGAAATCAGGTCACTTACTATGCTGATATTCAAAACAAGCAAAACCTGGCAGAACTCAGTAAACCAACTCAGGAGGAGGGTGATGCTGGAATAAAGACAAGAGGGTCAAAGTTCCCTGCCTTAGGCCCACCATAATTAACAAACAAGCAAACAATCTTCCAGTAACATACTCCTACCTCATATTAATATGAATTGGAAAGCAATTCCTTTCTAATTCATATTAATAATCTCAGTTCAGAAAACAAGGCAAACAAGATTTTGAAAGCCCACCAGAAACCAAAATAGAAATAAGATAGGCTTTGCACCTGAACTTTCTTGACTTGGCATAGTCCTTGCAAGATAAGTCAAGTTGGGATTTTGTGACCCAATACTCTCTCAGGAATCTGTCTTGACAAAACTCTGCCAATATGCTCCCCAGCCCACATACCCTAAAATATTACAACTTTTTTTGAAGCTTTTCTCAGTCAGTACATTTACCATACCAGGGATAACCCACACAGAAAAAAACAAAACAAAATAAAACAAAAACAGGCCAAATAAAAGGTTAATACAGAAACACAAAATTATTTTTTAAATTTTAATTAGTATTTTCAAAGAAATATGGAGAGATTAGTATACATAATAACTAAAATAGGCTACCATGAAGAGTAGCTGTAATAAAACAAGAGAATTCTGAGGACTTGAAAGCATAATAGTCCAAATCGGAAGGGTTTTGGGGAGAGGTAATTAAATATTAACAGAAGCAGGGAAGTCAGACTCATCCTTTAAATGAAAACCCCAAAAAGTTTCCAATATATAGCAAATCTAATTCTTAGTAAATTAAAAAGCAAAATCTCTGTGGAGTTAAAACAGAACAAAAACTTCTCAATTTAGGCTCCCAAATTTTAAGCACAATTATGAGTCCTATTTAAGGATCAGCGAACATGTAAGAAACAAACCATAACCCATGAAGACGCATGCCCTATTGAATTCAGGGCTCACAGTTCTAAACAATTAATGTGTATTCATTCATTTAATCCTCACCAACAATCCTGTGAAGTGAACAATCTCTTTTCCTAGAGAGTAAGGCATAAATGGATTAAGCAACTTGCCCAAAGCTGACTAGCTACTAGCTTTTAAGGGTTGGGGACGGGACTCAAACACAAATCAAGTCAGCTCCAGAACCCACATTTTTATCACAGTACTGACTCTCAAAGGTAAATATTATATTTTCATAGCAAAAACAAACAAAAAGCTTAGTTCAAATGTTGGGTCTATCACCAAACTTGGCATCTTGGTAATTCAAGCAACTTATGTCTGTCTCCTCAACTGTAACAAGTATCACAGGATTATTATGAGTATTTAGTCATGAACATAAACACCTGAGTGATTATTATAAGTAACAATAGTTAACACTTACTAAGTACATACTGGCATGTATGAAGACAGTATGTACCCTAAGCACTACACAAAGGTTATTTTATCCAATTCTCAAAATAATCTCAGAAAGTATCATTACTCTCCTAACCATTTTTACAGATGAGGAAACAGATTCAGAGAGATGAAGAGACTTGTGCAAGATCAGAATGGTCATAAAATGGCCCCAATTCTCTCTCCCTTCTAGTACCCATACTCGTGTAATGTGACACCAACTCATTTCCATCAAGAGGTAGAGTTCATTTCCTCACTCCTTGAATCTTGCCTGGCCTCCTGACTTGCCTTGGCCAACAGAACATGGCAGAAGTGACACTGTATCAATTCCAAGTGTAGACCTCAAGAGACCTTGCATGTTTCCACTATCTCTGTTTGAATACCGCCACTACCATGTGAGCAAGCAAAAATTTGCCTGATGAATGATGAGTCATCCTTAATCATCTGGCAGAGAGCCAGCTAACCACCAGAAATATAAGTCACCCTAGACCAAACTGCGGCTCTGTTGTCTGAGTTTGCCGAACACTCCCCTAGACCAGGAAGCCCCCAGACAACCTGCCAAGTGACCACAGATACATGAATGACACTAGATGAAATCACCTTGGTTAAAATGAGTCAAATCTGGCCCAGATGATCAGAAACATTTATCTGATCCACAAATTCATGAAGAAGAATATACACTGGATTAGGAGTAGGGAGGAGGTTACAGAATAATAGCCAACTGAAATTCATGGAAAGGTAGGAGAGTTGACTACAAAATCACCCTCTAGTCACTACACTATATAACTTCCAGTTTCAGAGTAGACATAACATGCTACTGAAATATTTTCTTTTCTGAAAAAGAAAAAAGTAATTTATACTATTTTATATGATATTAAAATAATTTATAAAACAGTTCAAAATGGTAAATATAATTCTTGTTTTCTTCTTTAGGAAGCCAAAAAAGAAAAGCATAACAGACCTAAAATTAGATCACAATTACTAACAATCATCTGTCTATTAATGTATTAAATATTACATAATAAAGAAAAACTACATGTACTTTTATGAATATATTTACAATTCATCCAATATAAATAAATACCTGTGAAGAGGGTATCCTGATTAACTCCCCAAGTATTGTAAAACGTATATATTGATTTGTATTAACTCAATCTCATTATTAAATAATTTACTTTGCTTCCCAATACATAGCACACTAAATAGCTACCCACCTATATGCATCTATGTCCACACAGTTCTTTGGTGGATATTAACTTTCACTAAGGGATGCAGCAAGGGTTCCATTAAATTGGAAGTTGAGACTGCCACCCAGCCACTTTGGCCTTTTCATGCCAATAAATCAACAAAGAAGAGGGTTACAAAACTAACCAAGGTGAGTGATCTTACCAAGGGGAAGGTAGGTTGCAAGTACATAAGAGAGGCTAAGGCAAAGTATGCAGGAGTTCCTCTAGGATGCCATTTAGCATTTCCATGTATTGTACTGTGATTAAAGTCAGTGGAAACAATACAAGCAGGACTGCTAATGATCCAGACCTTTAAGGAATAAAGGTCTGGGTCACTCCACCAGGCAAAAACCACAACCAGCTAAGGTAGTACTTGCCAAGAACAGAGGGAATGTGAAATGACAAGAAGGTGTAGGCAATTATAGATAATAACTACAACCACATCATTAGTTGCAAAAATGAAAATTCTAATGAGTATATCTTCTATACATTGATGTAAAAAGTTTACACGTATATTAACCAATTTATTTATCTCCCTTTCTATAGTCATCTCATAGCAGCTATTTCAATATTGTTTTGAAATAGTAATGGCTTAGGGCAGAAGCAATAGGAGAGAGCCTAGGCTAGGCTTATCTGTAAATTAAATTAGATTAAAAGAAGTGTGTATAGGTGCCATGGTGACAAGATATACTGTGATGGCTTTGTACTGTCATGTTAGGTAGGCTGAAAGTACATTTCTTCAAATTCTGTTCCCTGCATGGTGTGGGTTAGGTTTGGCCTATCAAGAAATTCTCATGAGATTAAGAAGACAAAAGTGTAGTAGCAGAAATGTTCAAGATGTCAACAATTTTCACACATTTTCATGGCTATCTAGGCTCACTTTCAGTTGGCCTGGGGCAGCAACTTGGCCCACAAGCTTTGGTCAGCTCTCCTTTGCTTTTCCAAATAATACAGGGGATGGTTTATGTGCAGGTCTATTATGAGGTGTGCTACACCTACTACAAGTTGCCTGTATCAAAGTTGCAAGTCTGGAAGCAGTGAGATAGTGATAAAGTTTCAAGTGTGTGCTCACAGGTTCCAGCTTCTTTCCTTAAGTTTCAGATCTTTAGAGGTTCCAGTATAACCTTACTCTCCGGCACTTCACATCTATCTTCCCTTCTCAAGAGCCAGCCCTGATGGCTGATTTCAAGCCTAGCATCAGACTCAGGAGTGTATAACCAATTCTTACAATTGGTAAAAATCAATCATGACAATAATTTTACTTCCCTTTAAACCCTAATTGATAGAGATGGAAACATTATTTAGGGCTAGTTTATAATAGAAAAAGCTAAATGTGTCCACCTGTCACTTAACTAAAGAGAAAAAGTCCAATACCATAATTGGGGTTTCATCATGTAACTCACTTTCCTTTTGTCAGCAAAAATATTTAAGGATTTACCTGAAAAACATTGAGGATTTATCTCGTAGGAAACAGGCCTCTGTGATCCATCTTCAGCACAGTCAACTTTTAATGGAAACAGTTACTGGATTTTCCCAAGGCAAACAAAATATATGGAGGAGGGGAAAGAGTATAAGAACAAAGAACTGTGTACATGAGCCAGCATCACAATGGAAAGCCAGAGGTGCCTGCCTCAACTAGACCAAGGGAGGTGGAGACAATTAGAAAAGGCCTCAGCCAATTTTGTTTTAAATGGCCCAGTGGGAGACAATGAGAACTGAACTACGTATTTACGGGGAAAACTGTTAATCCCATAATATTCAGCCAATGAGGAACTGGAGGGACTCTCATACCTTATACAGCCTGTGCTTTGTAATCACTACTCTGTGTGTGCCATCAGGCACCCACTCTTACAAGACTGTATTAAAAGACTAATTTTTGCCATTATTGGAATTTGGACAGGTGGGCATTTCTCACAACCTGAAGAACATAAAGTTTTGAATGCATTCACTTTCAAAAGTAGAAAGTTCAAATTTTAAAATATACCTTCTTACAAAGTTATTTTTACATTATAAGAGAATAGGCACTGTCCAAATTCAAGAGAAAAATTAAAAACCAACACACCTTAATAAATTCATTTTAAATTTAACACCTTAATGTTAACCTTACACAGTGGTACCTCGAGATACGAGTGCCCTAACATACGAGATTTTTGAGATATAAGCCGTAGAGCGAGCGATTTTTGCTTTGAAATACGAGCAACAGTTGAGATATGAGTAATCACGCAGATCGGCCGGCTGCACACGACCCACCAGTTTACCAGGACTAGAGCGTCTCAGTTTCCCACGCCTCAAAGTTACGGAATGAATTAAACTCGTATTTCGAGGTACCACTGTACTTATGCTACAAGCATTAAATTAGCAGATGTATGAAATATCTCCACAACCAACTCAACCAGTTCCCTCATGTAAATACTTTAAAAAAAAAATCTGTTTAGCTAAAGTTAGTATAATCTCAAACTTTTGTAGAATAATCCTAAAGAGTCCTTTAGACCTGGGCTACTCCAGGTAACCATTTAAAGTTAAATCAATGTCCAAAAGTCTGATCATGAACATGAATTTTGAGACTGGAGCAGGTGAACATTCACATTTTAGTGCTTTTTCCACGGAGTAGAAACACCAAGAAATAAAGGTCAAAGGAAGTTGAAAAATGACATTTTTCTTTCAATATTATCTAGAACCAAGTGTCCCACTACTGTCCATTAGAGATTGATGCTATTAAAGAGGAAAAGAAACAGCAATAGAAATATGGCTATTGCCGAAACCAGTTTGGCTCAGTGGAGAGAGCATTGGCCTGCAGACTGAAAGGTCCCAGGTTTGATTCCAGCCAAGGGCATGTATCCTGGTTGGGGACACATCCCCTGAAGGGGGCATGCAGGAGGCAGCTGATCGATGTCTTTCTCTCATCGATGTTTCTAACTCTCTATCCCTCTCCCTTCTTTTCTATAAAAATCAATAAAATAGGAGAATCCAAGATGGTGGCATAGGTAAACACCTACACTACTGCCTCGCACAAAAATTTCTAAACTACAACTAAAAGACAGAACGGACATCATCCAGAACCACAGGAAAGCTGGCTGAGTGGAAATTCTACAACTAGAAGGAGAGAGAGGGGCTCACAGAGACCCAGAGGAGCTGCAAAAAGCTGAAGTACGGAAACGCGCACATGGAGAGAGCGGGTGCCGGAGTACCTGGCTGGCTTTCTCTGGCGGGAGGGAGACAGAGACTCCCAATGGCATTGAACCCCTTATCCTACGACACTAAACCCCAGGTTCAGCCGAAACTCATACGGGGGGAGTTTGGACTGTAAAAAGGGAGAAGTACACGGAAATTTAGGGGAGTCGCAAAAGGGCAAAAGTCGGGCAGCGCGCATGGCACTGCGTGCAGAAGACTGACTGCTGATTGTGCTGCTGGCTTTCACAAAAGGGGCACTTCTAACTGTGCCACTTCTAACCCAACTAAACCTCAGTTTTGGGCAAAACCCTGGAGACCCAGATTCATATGGTCCCGGAGCACAGGGGAGCCACAAAAGCAGCAGTCTAGAGGCGCTGCGAAAGCACGTGCGCACACATGGCCCGCTCCAGTGATTACCCAGTCACGTGAGACTCAGGGGCCATGGAGGGCTGGGCCGACTGGAAGGCAAAGCGGTCCATTGAGCCCTGAGACTCCACCCATCCCAAGCTCAACAGAGAGGCTTTTGTAGTTTTGCAAGTCTTATATCATAAGGCTGAATCCAAAACAGAAGTTCTCCCAGCATAGTGAAAATGCCAAAACAAAGAAAGAGATCACAAACAAAAGAAATGGAGGAAAACAAATGACTGGATATAGAGTTCAAAACCACGGTTATAAGGTTTTTCAAGAATATCCTAGAAAAGATGGATAAAGTTAGCGAGGCCCAAGAGGAGATGGAAAAGAACCAAATGGAGATGAAAAAGAACCAATGAGAGATGGAAAAGGACCAACCAGAAATTAAACATACACTGACTGAATTAAAAAATATTATACAGAGACCTAACAGCAGACTAGAGGAAGGCAAGAATCAAGTCAAAAATTTGAAATATAAAGAATCAGAAAACACTCAACTGGAAAAGCAAGAAGAAAAAAGAATCCAACTATGTGAAGATAATGTAAGGAGCCTCTGGGACAGCTTCAAGCGTACCAACATCAGAATTCTGGGGGTGCCAGAAGAAGAGAGAGAGCAAGATACTGAAAACCTATTTAAAGAAATAATGACTGAAAACTTCCCACATCTGGTAAAAGAAATAGACTTACAAGTCCAGGAAGCACACAGAACCCCATATAAAAGGAATCCAAAGAGGACTACACCAAGACACATCATAATTAAAATACCAAAAGACAAAGAGAGAATATTAAAAGCAGCAAGAGAAAAACAGTTAATTATCTACAAGGCAGCACCCATACGACTGTCAGCTGATTTCTCAACAGAAACTATGCAGGCCAGACGGGAGTGGCAAGAAATATTCAACATGATGAATAGCAAGAACCTACAACCAAGATTACACTATCCAGCAAAGTTATCATTCAGAATTGAAGGGCAGATAAAGAGCTTCACAGATAAGAAAAAGCTAAAGGAGTTCAACTCCAAACCAGTATTATATAAAATGCTGAAAGGTACTCAGAGGAAGAAGAAAAAGGTAAAAAGGTAAAAGATAAAAAATTATGAACAGCAGCCAAAACCGGTTTGGCTCAGTGGATAGTGCATCGGCCTGCGGACTGAAGGGTCCCAGGTTCGATTCCAGTCAAGGGCATGTACCTTGGTTGCAGGCACATCTCCAGTGTGGGGCGTGCAGGAGGCAGCTGGTCAATCTCTCTCTCTCATTGATGTTTCTGACTTTCTATCCCTCTCCCTTCCTCTCTGTAAAAAATCAATAAAATACATTAAAAAAAAAAATCATGAACAACAAATACATATCTGTTAACAAGTGAATCTAAAAATTAAGTGAATTAAAAATTTGATCAACAGAATAAACTGGTGAATATAATAGAATCAGGAGCACAGAAAGGGAGTGGACTGGTAATTCTTAGGGGAAAAGGGCTGAGGGGGGTGCAGAGAGAGACTGGACAAAAATCATACACCTATGGATGAGGTCAAAGTGAGGGAGGTAAGGGTAAGAGGGAGGGGTGGGAAGTGGGTGGAGGGGAGATATGGAGGGAGAAAAGAGAAACAAATGTAATAATCTGAATAATAAAGATTTAATAAAAGAAAAAAATCAATAAAATATATTTTAAATAAAAAGAAATATGGCTATTTTCGTAACCGGTTTGGCTCAGTGGATAGAACATTGATCTGCAGACTCAAGGGTCCCAGGTTCGATTCTTGTCAAGGGCATGTACCTTGGTTGCAGGCACATACCCAGTAGGGAATGTGCAGGAGGCAGTTGATCGATGTTTCTCTCTCACTGATGTTTCTAATTCTCTTTCCCTCTCTCTTCCTCTCTGTAAAAACATCAACAAAATATATTTAAAAAAAAAAAATAGATGGCTGTCCCTTTCACCTGTCTTTATAAACAATCTTTAGCTCCTGGCTTTTCACTATGTATTGTAATTGAAGCAACAGTAAATTTCTATCTTATTCTAAAAATGTAAAATCATAAAAAAAGGTAAGTGAGCAACTGTGCTTAATGGCCCAGTTTGAAATGAATGAAAATGAGTATGTGAAGATTTCTGATAATAGCAGAGTAAGCTTATACCAACTCACTAATCTTCCACAGATAACAATTATAAACTCTAGATAAAATACTTTTTAAAATGATCTGAATGAAGGTAAAAGAAAATAAGCAAGAGCTTATTTTAGAAATTGGAGATTTGGCCAGTAAGAAGAAAGGTACACCAGTGGAGATTCAAATTTATACAGGCAGGCAGGCAGGCAGGTGAATGGTTAGGAGCCAGTGGTCCCAGATTGTGAGAGAGGTCCCGGATTGGAGTGGGTGCAAGCTGGGCTGAGGGAACCACCCCCGTATGTATGAATTTCGTGCACCAGGCCTCTAGTAAATAATAAAAAACATAAAGCACATATGTACATACACCGAAATGACAAAACTTTTTATTTTATAAATAAATGAGATGTGGAGATGTAACCATGAAAAGATGCACATCAAGTCCGACATAACCCGAGGACTGTCTATACACACACACACAAATATACAGGATGGGCAAAAGTAGGTTTACAGTTATGAGTATGTGAAATATAGTTCATTTTTGTATTATTTATTAATTATTCTATTATTTATTATGAACAACTATATACTTAATTTTGCCCACCATGTTTACTGGTATAGTACATGTAAAAATAAAAATGATCTAAACAAAAGGAGAGTTACACAACGGTACCAATAATCTATCTACACTAATAAAAGAGAAATATGGAAACTGACCATCACTTCATGATGCCCACCAGCCAATCAGGAGTGAGTCTGCAAATTAACCCAACAAAGATGGTGGTGGCTCCACCCCCCAGCCACTCCAGGTCTCTGGGCAGCACGCATGCAGGCACAGAGCAGGATGCCTGCTATGAGGGGGACAGCAGGGGGCATTCTGGCTGGGGTGAAGAATGAAGGCTCTGGCCACAGCAAAGACTTCAGTCAGAGCGAAGTAGGAAGGTGGCGGCCAGAGCGAAGGCCTGGGTCCCAGGTGCCAGAGGAAAACTGGTGCCATTAGCAAGGAGAAGGAAGGCCAATTGCATGAATCTTTGTGCAACAGGCCTCTAGTGGTTGTATAATAAGTTATCCCAAAACCTAGCAGTTGAAAACAATACTTATTATCTCAATTTCTAAAGGTCAGGAATCTAGGAGCAGCTTAGCTAGTGGTTCTGGCTCAAAGGTTTCTCATGAGATTTCAGTTAAATTGTAGTTAGGTCTGCATTTAACTAAAGACTAGAGGATCAGCTTCCAAGCTTACTCAAGGCTATTGGCAGAAGGTCTCAGTTCTTTGTCATAGAGTTACCAGTAGACTATACTTCATGGGTCTCTTGCTATTCTGCCCATCTTGCTTAGTAAAGGCTCTGACTGCCTTTTGTTCCAGACTACCTTTTAAAAAGATGTCTATGAAGTAAACAACCTTGGGCCATAAAGTCTTCTCCAGAGCAAAGAGCAGATATGTTCGCTGCCCACTGGAGAGGATATGTATTATTTATTAACTAGAGGCCCGTTGCACAAAGAGATTCGCACAATAGGCCTTTCTTCCCTTGGCTTCCAGCATCGGTTTTCCTCTGGCACCTGGGACCCAGGCCTTTGTTCTGGCCAGAGTCTACCTTCTTCATCTTTGCTGCAAACTCCAGTCTACAGTCTTGTCTTCACTGTGGCACTCCACTCCTGTAGAACCCTTCGCCCGCCCCCCCTACACCCTCCCTGCATTCCTCTCATAGCAGGCCTTCTAATTTGCATTCTTGCTCTGATTGGCTGTGGGTGTAGCAGAGGTACAATCAATTTACATGTTTGTCTATTATTAGGTAAGATTATTGTATTATGTATTATGGGACCCTAGTGTACTGTTGGAGGAAATGCAGACTTATGGAAAACAGTATGGAATTTCCTCCAAAAATTAAAAATGGAACTGCCTTTTGACCCAGTGACCCCACTTCTAGGTACGTATATATCCTACGAATCCCAAAACTCCAATCAGAAAAAAATATATGGACTCCAATGTTCATAGCAGCATTATTTGTAATAGTCAAGATTTAGAAATAGCCCAAGTGCCCATCAGTAAAAAAGCTGTGTTACATATACACAATGAAATACTGAAAAAGAAGGAACTGTTTGTTACCCTTTGCAACAGCATGAACGGACGTGGAAATTATGGTGCTAAGCAAAATAAGCCAGTCAGAGAAAGACATGATGTCACTTATATGTAGAATATAAAGAACAAAATAGGACCAGAGGCATGGATAAATTGTACAGACTGACAGATCTCAGAGGGGAGAATGGTGAGGAAGATGGGGAGAGATCAATCAAAGAACATATATGCATATATTCATAAACCCATTGACATAGACAATAATGTGGTGAAGGCTGTGGGGTGGGAGGAGGGAACAGGGTAAAAGGGTCAAAGGGAGTGAAAATGGGAACATCTGTAATAGTCAACAGTTATATATCCAGGTTCATCATGTTTAGGGTTCCTTTCCCCTAACACAACCCAATGCATGTGCAGATGTCAACTGGCCTTCTTCATATCACCCAGTGTGAATCAGACACCTCAAGGAACTAATGAAAAAAATACTGATACCCTTGCTACTACCATACCTGTGAAAATAAACTGTCTTTGAATCTGACCAAGGAGTCTAGTGCAAGTAGAGTAAAATCTCAGACCCTTCAGTCTTGACAATAGCCTCTCTACAATACAATAGCTGGTTTCTCCTACAGTGAGTGATGAGAGAGAAAGAGACCAATAACAAAACCCTGTCAGAAGTAATATACCATCACTTTTAGCATATTCTATTGGTATATATAATCCAAATACAATATTCAAGATGACCATAAAAGGGTGCAAAGACCAGGAGAGGAGGGAGAGATCAACAGAAGCCATGTTAGAGGGTAACTACAAATACTATTAGAAGTTAGTTTTCCCTAAGTGTATCTATAGAACAACACAATCCCAATAATCAAAATCCCAAAAGATTTTTTAAAAATAGAAATTGACAAAACAATTTTAAGATTTATATGGAAACACTAAGGAGCCAGTGAAACACTGGTTCACTCAATTTTAGAAGATTCACACTATTTGATTCCAAGGCTTATGGTAAAAGAGACAGCATGATACTGGCATAGAAGAAACATATACCATATTTTCCAGTGTATAAGATGACTGGGCGTATAAGACGACCCCCAACTTTTCCAGTTAAAATATAGTTTGGGATATACTCGCCCTATAAGATGACATCTGGTGTATAAGACGACCCCCGACTTTTGAGAAGATTTTCCTGGGTTAAAAAATCATCTTATACACCGGAAAATACGGTAGGTCAAAGAAACACAATGTGTCCAGAAACAAATCTGTACATATTGTATTGTAGAGAGGCTATTGTCAAATTCTGGAAAAAAAATACAAAGTCATTTCAGTACAGGGAGGTTTTCTCAAACCATAGTAGTAAATTGGATAAATGTCATTTTAAAAATGAACCCTAACCCCTACTTCACACCACGCACAATAATTAAGATGGATTATGTAAATGTTAAGACTATGAAGCTTCTAAAAGAAAACACTGAAAATTTATTCCCATGATTTTGGGGTAGGCATAGGATTCTTAGAACTCAAAAAGTGTATTTTGTTAAAAAAAATAAATAATCAGAACTTCATCAAAATTAAAGCTTCAGCTCATCAACATATATTGTTAAGTAAAAACAAACTACAAACTGGGAGAAAATACTATCAGTACTTGATCCGTCAATGTACTGAGATCTACTCAACCCTACGAACCCATGGGTTCCTCTTTTCCAGACTGAATCAAAACCATGGACTGAAAATACTGGGCAAGGGAGTGAAGGGCACAGGGGGGAGAAATGTTACATTATTGCTGACGTATATAGTTAGGCCTACAATGGTTGCATCTGTACTATTCATACACTTTTTTTCTTTTCAACATCCCCTATACAATGCAGTATATAACTATTTACATAGTACTTGCGTTATAGTCAGGTAATATAAGTAATCTAGAAATGACTTAAAGTACACAGAAAGATGTACGTAGGTTATATGCAAGTACTGTGCCATTTTATACAAGGGACTTAAGCATTTGCATGTTTTGGTATCCATGGGGGTCCTGGAACCAAACCCTCATGGATAATGAGGACAACTATATATTAAGAATTCTTACGCATCCTAACTAATAAAAGAGTAATTTGCTATACTCCACTACACTACAAGCCATGCCCACAAGCCAATCAGCAGTGAATATGCAAATAAACCCAACCAAGATGGCTGCAGCCAAGGAGAGCAGGAAGGAGGCTTGAGTTTCCCTGGCGATGGAAGAAGCTAAGCTTTCCACCTGACATTGCTGGCCGAGGCCCTCCAATCAGTGCTACAAAGTTTCAATGATAGGACATAAATAAACTCCAATAAAAATGGAGGCAGCCACAGAGCTGGAGAGAGCAGGAGGCTTGAATTGCTCCCGGAAATGGAGGAAGCCAAGCTTTCTGGCTACACTGGCAGGCCCAGTCCTCTGCTCAAGGCTACAAAGTTTCAATTATAGAAGATAAATAAACTCCAACAGAAATGGCTGCCACCACAGAGCGAGCAGGAAGCTTGGCTCTGCTCTAGGCTACAAAGTTTCAATTACAGAAGCCAAATAAAACCCAGAGATACCAGGGCCTCTGCTTGGGTCACCAGGGGCGTGGACAGCCTGAAAACCACCACAGGCCCCTCACCCAGGCCACCACATGCCCCAAAGGAACCCCATTCTGATCCAGGACACCATTCATGGAAAACCAACTGGCCCCCATCCATGAACCAGGCCTCTATTCTATCTAATAAAAGAATAATATGCAGATTGACCATCACTCCAACAAACAAGATGGCTGCCCCATGTGGTCAAAGATCCTGCCCCCATGTGGACACAAGATGGCCACCACAAGATGGCCATCAGGGGAGAGTAGTTGGGAGGGACCAGGCCTGCAGGGGAGGGGAACTAGGCATCAATCAGGCTGTCAGGAGAGTGGTTAGGCAGAAGTGGTTAGGGGCAATCAGGAAGGCGGGCAGGTGAGCAGTTGGGAGCCAGCAGTCCTGGATTATGAGAGGGATCAGGCCTAAACGGGCAGTCGGACATCCTTCGAGGAGTCCCAGATTTGAGAGGGGGCAGGCTGGGCTGAGGGACAACCCCATCTGCGTGCACGAATTTCGTGCACCAGGCCTCCAGTCCTACATAATAAAAGCCTAATATGCAAATAAACCAAAGGGCAGAACGACTGGAGGAACTGGCAGAACAACCGATCGCTATGACGCACACTAACCACCAGGGGACAGATGCTCAATGCAGGAGCTGCCCACAGGCTCTGGCCAGACAAGGTGAGTGCCAGCAGGATCCCCCCAAACCCCGATTGCACCACCAGTAACCCCAAAGATAGGCCCTGATTGCTAGCCAGGCCTAGCAATCAGGGACCCTACCTGTGCACAAATTTCATGCACCAGATCTCTCTAGTCAATAATAATTTAAAAATCACAAATTTTTAAATGTGCAGAAAATTTACATAGCCAATCAATGCACAAAAAATACTAATTATCAAGAGAAACCAAGATGGCCGAAAACCGGTTTGGCTTGGTGGATAGAGCGTCGGCCTGCGGACTGGAAGGTCCCAGGTTCGATTCCAGTCAAGGGCATATACCTGGGTTGCGGGCACATCCCCAGTAGGGGGCGTGCAGGAGGCAGCTGATCGATGTCTTTCTCTCATCCATGTTTCTAACTCTCTATCCCTCTTCCTTCCTCTCTGTGAAAAATCAATAAAATGTATTTTTTTAAAAAAAGAGAGAGAAACCAAGATGGAGGCATAGGTAAACACGTAAACTGCTGCCTAGCACAACAATTTCAAAACTACAACTAAAAGACAAAACAGGTATCATCCAGAACTTCAGAAGGGTTGGCTGAGTGAAAATTCTACAACTAGAAGGAAAGAGAAAAGCACACTGAGACTCAGAGGAGCTGCAGGAGATAGAGGTACCAAGAGGTGCACACACAGAGTGGGCGGGCAACTGAATACACAGCTGGCTTTCTCAAGCAGGAGGGAGACAAAAGCTCTCAACTACACTGAACTCCAGTTCCGGGTGAGACTCTGGGAACCCAGACTCATACAGGGAAAAAATGGACTGTCTGGCAGCAGGCAGAACTCGAGAGTGGCTTTCTCTCAGAGGTGCTTGCAGAGATTACCATGGGACACTGAGACACAGGGGCCTATTAGGACAGGGCTGACGGAAAACCAATGCTGTCTGCTCTGCCCTAAGACTCCGCCCCATCAAAGCTGAGCACAGAGGCTTTTGCCAGCCTTATCTAATAAGGGTGTCTCCAGCATGTAAGTTCTCCGAACATAGACACAGCTGATGCTCACTGCCAATTGGCCTGGAGGTCAATTCCTCCCAGTTATACCAACAACAATCAAGGCTTAACTACAACAAAACTATGCACACAGCCAGCAAAGGGGTGCACCAAGCATGTCCACCTCAGGTAACTGGGGAGGCTGAGCTACTGGGCTCTATAGGACACCTAGCACACAAAGCCACTCTGTCAACTCAGGGAAGCTGTCAAAATGCGGAGACAAAGAAACATCACAAATGAAAGAAATAGAGGAAAGCAAATGACTGAATATAGAGTTCAAAACCACGTTTATAAGGTTTTTCAAGAATTTTATAGAAAAGGCCAATAAATTTAGTGAGACCCAAGAGGAGATGAAAAAGGACCAACTAGAAATTAAGCATACACTGACTGAAACAAAAAATATTATACAGAGATCTAACAGCATCCTAGAAGATCACAAGAATCAAGCCAAAGATTTGAAGTACAAAGAAGCAAAAAAATACTCATCTGAAAAAGCAAAAAGCAAAAAGAATCCAAAAATATGAAGCTTGTGTAAGGAGCCTCTAGGATAACCTCAAGCATACCAACATCAGAATTATGAGGATGCCAGAAGAAAAAAGAGAGTAAGATACTGAAAACCTATTTAAAGAAATAGTGACTGAAAACTTCCCCCACCTGAAGAAAGAAATAGACTTACAAGTCCAGGAAGCGCACAGAATGACAAACAAAAGGAATTCAAAGAGGACCACACCAAGACATGTCATAATTAAAATGCCAAGAGCAAAAGACAGAGAATCTTGAAAGCAGCAAGAGAAAAACAGTTAGTTACCTCCAAGGGAGCACCCATACAACTGTCAGCTGATTTCTCAACAGAAACTATGCAGGCTAGATGGGAGTGGCAAGAAATATTCAAAGTGATGAATAGCAAGAACCTACAACCAAGATTACTCTATCCAACAAAGTTATCATTCAGAATTGAAGGGCAGATAAAGAGCTTCACAGGTAAGAAAAAAACTAACAGAGTTCATCACCATCAAACCAATATCATATGAAATACTGAAAGGTACTCTTTAAAAAGAGGAAGAAGAAGAAAAAGATAAAGATAAAAATTATGAACAAATACATAACTATCAACAAGTGTATCTAAAAATCAAATGAATAAAAAAATCTGATGAAAAAAATAAACTGGTGAATAGAATCAGGGACATAGAAAGGGAGTAGACTGACAATTCTCGGGGAGTGAGGGGAAGGAATGTGTGGGGGTGCAGGAAGAGACTGAACTAAAATTGTACACCTATGATGAAGACAGTGTGTGTGTGTGGGGGGTGTAAGGGTAGAGGGTAGGGTAGGATCCAGGTGGAGGGGAGCTATGGGAGAAAATAGAGAAACAATTGTAATAATCTGAACAATATTTATTAAAAAATAAAAAATACTAATTATCAAAAAATACAAAAAGCTATTAAACATCATTAGCCATGGAAATAAAAAACAACAACAAACATATCATTTCACACCCATTAAATGGCTAAAATTAAAGTCTGATTAGCCAAATGTTGGCAAGGATGTAGAGCAACTCTCATATATTCATGGTAGGAATATAAAATGGAAAACCACTTTGAAAATCTAAAGTGGCAGTTTTATATAGTTTAAACACATCTGCCTATGAACCAACAATACCAATCCTAGGTATTTACTCAAGAAAAATGAAAACAGATGTTTGCAAAAAGATTCATATAGACCTTATTCTTAACAACCCATCAACAGAAGGAAATATAAATTTTAGTATATTCATCTAATGAAACAGTACTCAACAATAAAATAAAACTAAAAGCCTTGATATATCCAACGTCATGAACAAACCTAGAAATATTTGTTAAGCAAAATACACTAGATGCCAAAAAGCACATGCTATATCAACACACATAAAAACCAAACTAATCTCCGTTATTAGAAATCATAGTGCTGGGATAGAAGGCAGGGAACTAAATGGAAAAGGCAACCAGAAAACTTTTGGAGGTGATGAAAACACTATAATTATCTTTTGGGCAACAGTAACATGGGTATCACTGTCATATCTCATCAAAGTGAAAACCTATGGTCTGTACATTTTATCTTATTTACATCTCAATATCAGTAAAATAAAAATATATTTTAAAATGAATTTGTAAGCTCTTTACATTACTTCTCTGTAATCTTGGGTTGTCCAAAAGTATATTTAGTGTACATAAACATACATTTATATGCATTCAGTAAATACTTATCACCCACTCTGTGCCAAACACTATGCTGAGGTTCCAAAATAACTGCAAGTCCATGCCTTCAAGAATCTAACAAGGAAATACAGTTAAATAATAACAACACACAATGAGAGGTTTCCATTACGAAGATACACACCTTCTTGTGAGGAAAGAGTACCCATCATACATTGCCTGATAGATGAATTAGATTTTAGAAAGCCTTTCAATTAGGTGAAGGATGAAACCAAGATGGGGGCATACATAAACGCCTGTACTTGCTGATTCCCACAACCACATTAAAATTACAACTAAAATATAGATCAACTATCATCCAGAACCACAGGAAATCTGGCTGAGTGAAAGTACTACATCTACAGAAGTAAAGAAGAAAGTGCATTGAGACTGGTAGAAGGTGCGGATCCTCGGAACAAGCTGGTCTGGAACCTGGGTGAGCCAATTTTTTAATTAAAAGGGAGACTGCCTCTATAGAGGCCGCCTGGAGGAGTCAGGGATCCCAGCCCCACACCAGACCCCCAGCCCAGGGTCCCAGAGCTGGGGAAAGAAGTCCCTATGGGCCATAACTACAGACTACAAAAATCAGTGCAGATTGGGGCTGAGTGTTACACAGGCTGCTAGAGACTCAGGTGCTCCTCTCAAAAGGGCAGCACCATGAACTGAATTTATAAGCTCCCACTTCCTCAGAGCTCCAGTGCCAGGGGAGGCTCCGGGGGACCCAGACACATATGGGGAGAAACTGGACTGTCTGGCACCAGGGCAGAAACTCGGGGGTGGCTTTCTTCCAGATGAAGGTGCTCACAGCGGTCATTGTTCCCGTGCTGCCACCTCCCTTTTGCAGGGCTGACTGGTAGCCATTTTTGTTTGCTCCACCGTAGTGATTCCTGAGACCCTACCCTACCCAATTTACACTCCCACCCCAGCTGTGTGCAGGGTCTTTTGCATGTGTATGGTCTGTCCTTTCTCAGGCTAAAACTGTTAAACAAGCTGAAGCTAGGTCAGGGAGCCCCAAAACTATCAATCAAAAGCCCAAAATCCAGCACACCAGCCTGCCTTGCTTTACAGCTGGGCCTCGTCTGGGCACTTTGAAATGTGATTAAAGAGGAGCACTCTCTAGCTCCTGCTGGAAAGCTCTAGGCAGTGGTTGACTTTGCACCTTCATAGAGACCCAAAAGCCAGTGTACCCAGTGGTGAGTGTGAGACCATACTAGATTACAACTCTTCACAACCATAAGTGACACTCAAGGGGCAGACTCAGTGAGCACCAAAGCCCCACTGAAGCAAATCCTGCTCCGTAAGAGTGTCTCCTGCACAGCAGCTCTTCCCACTGTAGTCCCAGCTGGTCCCCACAGCCAATTAGCCCGGAGGTCAATTACTCCCAGTGATGCCAACAGCAGTCAAGGCTCAACTACAGCAATCCCGTCTATACAGCCCACAAAGGGGTGCACCAAGAGTATCCGCCTCAGGTTATTGGGAAAGCTAAGCCACTGGGCCCTGTGGGACATCTACTACACAAGGCTACTCCATCAACTCAAGAAGACTTAGCAGCTACCCATTACACAGAAACACAGGAAAGCAGCCAAATTGCAGAGACAAAGACACATGCCACAAATGAAATGGAAGAAAGCAAACTACTGGATATAGAGTTCAAAATCACAGTTATAAGGTTACTCAAGAATCTTCTAGAAACCTCCGAAGAATTTAGTGAGACTTTCAAGGATCCTTGCCAAAAAAAAAAAAAAGGACCAGTCAGAAATTAAGCATATGCTGATTGAAATAAAGAACAATATACAGAAATTCAACAGATTAGAGGATCTTGAGAATCAAACCAATGATTTGAAATATGAGGAAGCAAAAAACACCCAATCAGAAGAGCAAAAAGAAAAGGAATACAAAAATATGAAGATAGTGTAAGGAGCCTCTGGGACAACTTCAAGTGTACCAACATCAGAATTATGGGGGTTCCAGAAGAAGCGAGAGAGCAAGATACTGAAAACCTATTTGAAGAAATAATGACTGAAAACTTCTCCCAGCTGGTGAAAGAAATAGACTTACAAGTCCAGGAAGTACAGAGAACCCCAAACAAGAGGAATCCAAAAAGGACCACACCAAGACACATCATAATTAAAATGCCAAGGGCAAAAGACAAGGAGAGAATATTAAAAGCAGCAAGAGAAAAACAATTAGTTACCTATAAGGGAGTGCCCATAAGACTGTCAGCTGATTTCTCAACAAAATTATGTAAACCAGTCGGGAGTAGCAATAAATATTCAAAGTGATGAATAACAAGAACCCACAACCAAGAATATTCTACCCAGCAAAACTATCATTTAGAATTGAAGGTCAAATAAAGTGCTTCACAGGTAAGAAAAAGCTAAAGGAGTTCAACATCACCAAACCAGTATTATATGAAATGCTGAAGGGTATTCTTTAAGAAGAGGAAGAGAAAGGTAAAAATAAAAAATATGAACAACAAAGTGACAATAAATACATACCTATCAACAAGTGAATCTAAAAATCAAATGAATAAAAAATCTGATGAACAGAATAAACTGTTGAATGGAAAAGAATCAGGGGCATGGAAATGTAACAGATTGATGATTCTCAGAAAGAAAGTGGTGTGGGGCGGGGGTTCGGGATGAGATTAGACAAAGATCTTATATGCATGTATGTATTATCTATGGACACAGACAATAGGTGGCGAGGGCCTGGAGTGGAGTAGAAACCGGGTAGAGGGGAACTATGGGAGGCAAAAAGAGGGATATCTGTAATAATCTCAACAATAAAGATTAATTTTTAAAAAGTAGAAGAAAAACAAGACACTGGACATGTGAACAAGCAGGAATCCTATAAAATAAAAGGCTAATATGCAAACTGTCCCCTGGCCCGGGAATCCAACCAAGGGATGGGGCCAGCCAGCCAACCAACCAACCACCCATGGCCCCTACCCCCAACCAGCCTTTCCTGATCACCCTGATCGTGCACCAGGCCTCTAGCAGACCATTATAAACAAATAAAATGTGCAAAGACAAAGGCAAACTTCAGCTCACGAGTCGCAGTTTGCCACTCTGTTGACTAATGAGTTTGCCAACCATTGGTCTAACACAGTGATTCTCAATCTCCCTAATGCTGCGGTCCTTTCATACCGTTCCTCATGTCGTGGTGA
Source organism: Lasiurus cinereus (assembly GCA_011751065.1). Lineage (NCBI taxonomy): Eukaryota > Metazoa > Chordata > Mammalia > Chiroptera > Vespertilionidae > Lasiurus > Lasiurus cinereus. Next base: position 6,308,127 of record JAAGEH010000012.1, read on the forward strand.
CCCCCAACCACAAAATTATTTTCGTTGCTACTTCATAACTTAATTTTGCTACTGTTAATGAATCGTAATGTAAATATCTGTGTTTTCTGATGGTCTTAGGCCACCCCTGTCAAAGGGTCATTCGACCCCCAAATGGGTCGTGACCCAGGTTGAGAACCACTGGTCTAACACAACAGGGAGCTAAGAGCAGTTCAGTGTTTTTGGAGTTTAGAGAATGCTTGAGAAAATAAAAAGAAATGTTGGCATGATAGGTAGGTAGCATGCTAATGCCAAGGTATCTGGATTATAGAGGCAGGAAAGAACCATTGAACAGTTGTGTAAGTCAGGAAATGACACATTCAAATTTGCAACTAGAAATATTACTCTGTTAAAAGTTATGAGAACCTAGAAGGGAGTGCAATTGGAAGCAGAGACCTGTCAGAAGGCAACAGCAGGGCAAGCAGATCATGCTTACTATTAGTAAATCATAGAAGCGAAAATTTAAGAATCTCCAAAATAGACAGGAAAATGGGAAAAAATTAAGGTCAGACAGTTCACAGAAAAAATAAAGATGGATCTTAAACATATGAAAACATGCTGTTTTGCTCATAAGAGAAATGCAAATTAAAACTACACTAACATAACATTTTTCACCTATTATATTGACAAAAATCTAAAAAGTATGATTATACACTATATTGACAAGGCTATAGGGGAAACAAACATCTCTAATAAAGAGCCAGAGTGCAACACCGTTACCACCAAAGCTCAGCCAGACTGGAAGTGTTGGGATGCCATGGCAAGCCAGAGCTGACTGCTTCTGCGCAGACATGGTGCCCCAGCTGACTGCTGAAAGGGCTGCGAATCAGGGCTAGAAAGAGAAGCAGAGACTGACACCATTGCCTCTGTGGCAGCTTTTCACCAGCATTTGCGTGTGTCTGTCTGTCTCTGTCTCTGTCTCTGTCTCTCTCTCTCTCTGGCCAGCAGCCACACCTACATTTCTCTCCAGGACTCCACCGGGGCTGCTGATCAGCTCTGCCTTTCTGATCAGGCCATTGATAGGCCAGAGACGCTGACTGGCATAGAAACTGACCAATCAGAACCAAATCTGGGTAAAGTGTAAAGAACCAATGGCTGCCCAGGAGGCACAACTTTTGACGCTAACATAGAAACTGACCAATCAGAACCAAACCTGGGGGCTTAGAGGTGTTTCTGTCCAGGGACAGCAGTCGATATCGAGGCTGGCTCCAGCAATGTCATTTGCAAATCTACAGAAAGTGCTCAATAGTGACAGCCTGGACCCTTGCTGCCAGAAGATCCTGCAAGATGGAGGGCTGCAGGTGAAGAAACAGAACCTGAGCAAAGAGGAACTGATAGCCGAGATGCAGGACTGTGAAGGCCTCATCCTCTGCTCGGCCACCAAGGTGACTGAGGATGTCATCAATGCAGCAGAGAAGCTCCAGGTGGTGGGCAGGGCCAGCACCTGCATGGACAACATAGATCTGGAGGCCACCATGAGGAAAGGCATCTTGTACATAAACACTCCCAATAGAAACAGTCTTAGTGCTGTGGAGCTCCCCTATGGGATGATCATGTGTCTGGCCAGGCAGAATCCTCAGGTGACAGCTTTGATGAAGGATGGCAAAAGGGACCGAAAGAAGTTCATGGGAATGGAATTGAATGGAAAGACCCTGGGAATTCTTGGCCTTGGGAGGAAGGGGAGAGAGGTGGCTGTCTAGATGCAGTCCTTCATGATGAAGATTGTAGGGTATGACCCCATCATCGCACCAGTGGTCTTGCCTCCTTCAGTGTTCAGCAGCTGCTCCTGGAGGAGATCTGGCACCTCTGTGACTTCATCACTATGCACACCCCTCTCCTGCCCTCCAAAACAGCCTTGCTGAATGACAACACCTTCACTCTGTGCAAGAAGGGCATGCACATGGTTAACTGCGCCTGCAGAGGGATTATGAATGAGGGCAACCTATTCCGGGCCCTGCAGTTGGGGCAGTGCATGGGTGCAGCCCTGGACGTGTTCATGGAGGAGCCGCCTCGGGACCGTGCCTTGATGGACCAAGAGAATGTCATCAGCTGCCTCCACCTGGGCACCAAGACCAAGGAGGCCCAGAGCTGCTGCAGGAAGGAGATCAGGGAGATTGCTGTCCAATTCCAATTCGTGGACATGATGAAGGGGAGATCCCTCGCAGGGGGGGGGGGTGTCGTGAATGCCCAGGCCCTTATCAGTGCCTTCTCTCTGCACAACTAAACCTTGGACAGGTCTGGCAGCTCTGGGGACTCTTGATATGAGCCTGGGCAGGATCCCCAAAAGGGACCATCCAGGTGGTAATGCAGGGATTATCTCTGAAGAATGCTGGGAACTGCCTGAGCCCCGCAATCACTGCCGGCCTCAAAGGCGCTTCTAATCATGTGGATCTGAACTTGGTGAACCCCAAGCTGCTGGTGAAGGAGGCCAGCCTCAATGTAACCACCTCCCACTGTGCCAGGAGAGCAAGGATGCCGGGAAGGTCTCCTGAGCATGACCCTAGCAGGTGCCCCCTACCAGGCTGTGGGCTTTGTCCAGGGAACCACACCTGTGCTGCAGGTACTCAATGGAGCTGCCTTTAGACCAGAAGTGCCTCTCTACAGGGATCTGGCCCTGCTCCTGTTCCAGGCTCAGCGCTCCAAACCTTGCCATGCTGCCTACCATGATTGGGCTCCTGGCAGAGGCAGGCGTGCAGCTGTTGTCCTACCAGACCTCAGTACTGTCCAATGAGAAGACTTGGCACATCATGGGCATCTCCTCTTTGCTGTCCAACCTGGACGCCTGGAAGCAGCATGTGACCGAGGCCTTTCAGTTTCATTTCTGACCTTGGGGCTCACCAGGACCAGTCTTGGGGGCTTTGTGATCAACAATGACAGGTCACATTCCCGGAGCTGACACCACTTATGTGGTCTGACCCCTGTAATAACTACTTAATAAACAGCCCAACCTCCTCCCTCCATAAGAACCAAATCTGAGTCAACTGTGAGAAGCCAATGGCTGCCTAGGAGGCAGGGCTTTTGATGCTGACTGATATAGAAACTGACCAATCAGAAACAAATTGGCTGGCAGAGGACGGCAGTTGGGGTAAGATGAGGCCTGCAGGGGAGGGCAGTTGGGGGCAAAATGAGGCTGGCAGGGGAGAGCTATTGGGAGTGAGATCAGGCTGGCAGGGGAGGGCAGTTGGGGGTGAAATCAGGCAGGCAGAGGCAGGCAGGTGAGCGGTTAGAAGCCAGCAGACTGAGATTGTGAGGGATGTCCCCCAAGGGATCCCCAAGTGGAGAGGGTACAGGATGAGCTGAGGTAAACCCCCTCTTCTGTGCACGAATTTCGTGCACTGGGCCACTAGTTCTCCTTCCTGTATTACAATTGCAACCTCTATGAAGGGCAATTTAACAGTATCTTACAGTACTTACCAAAATTATATCTGTTATTCTTTGACTCACCAATTCCACTTTCAGGAATTTATCCTATAGTCACACCTGTGTACATACAAAATGATATATGTACAAGGTTGCTAATAAAGCATTTTTATAAAGGTAAAAACCAGAAACAACCTATCAGTCAATGAACTAGTTAAATTATGGTACATAAATAAAAATGAACACTGCAGCTATTGAGATAGCACGCCCACACTACCACTTTATACATCAATATGGAAAGATCTCAAATACATTGTTAAGTGAAAAAAGTAAAGGACAAAATGGTTCAAGTTTCCAGAATTAGTGTAAAATGTATGTGTGTGCAGGGTTGGAGGGAAAGCAAGGTAGACTGAACACATTTGTGTATGGCTGTATTTTTTAAATCCCCAGAAGAATATATAAGAAATCAATAACATCAGTAAACTACTGGAAACTAAGCAGATGTAGACTTTTTATTGTATTTCTCATCTATGGTTTTGCTATTTTGTTTTTTAAATATAATGCATAGAGTATATATATAAAAAAAATTGGGAAATGCTGTAATATTCAAGAGAATTTGGTAAGTTATATGATGTGAGAAGTACAGGAGATGAAGAGGTCCAGATGACTTTCAGGTTTCCAACTTGGTAACAAATCTAGTCATCCTCTACAACTAAAAAGAAAAGAATGTAAAAAATGTATTGTGTTATTAACCAAGGCATGATGTTAAACAGTAGAGGAAGACAGCTCAGTTTTTAGACATATTGTACTGGAGGTATTGTGTCCAATAGTATATAGAAAAAGAAAACTTGGAGAAAGGTGAGAGATACAGTTGTTAGTAGAAGCCTTGAAGAGGAAAACAGTTATCTGAGCCTCATTTATCTAGAAATCATTTATTCTATAAGCCAAATTAATCCAGAGAATAAACTAAAAAGGCAACTAACTCAAAGTGACAGCATAAGGCCACATATTCATATCCATTTCTCACAAACATCAGGCTCTCACTAAAAGCTTATTTACTACATTTAGATAACTTCCCAAATTCACAACAAATTAGAAACATTAAAAAAGGGTATAGGTATAAGCTATCAGAGGCAATCATTTGACAGTAGCACGACTCAGTAAAAACATGATGATGATATTACCAATACCTCAAACAGCATACTTCACAGAAGCTAAAGTCTCATATTTTATTTTCTAATATTTGGCCAAAATGATCCCTCATTCAAGTTGTTTTTCACGATTCTTGTACTTTTAGCCTAACATCATCATTCAGTAACCTTTTATCAAACTTTTCATTTCAATATTTGTTTACACCTTCCTGAAAGCACTATATTCTGCCTTGTTTTATAATTATAACTGGTACTTTATAATACATTAGTGTCTTCCCTCCTACTTGAATTACATCTCTTAAATGAAGGAATATCATCTATGTATCTCTGAGCACAATTTTCTTACATAGTATAGGCATGCAAATATCCATACATTAAATAAACCACCCTTACCTGTCTAATGAGATATGAATGAACTGCCACGAAGAATCTCCCTGCCCAAATTATAATTGTTTTTTATTACAAACTTGCACATTTGGCATCACAGTAAGCATCTGGCTTGGCTTATGTAATGAGATAAGGAAGTGACAGTTAATGGGTTTGGAGTTTCTTTTATGAAAGACAAAAATGTTCTACAATCAGCTTGAGGTGATAGTTGTACAAACCTGTGAATGTACTAGAAAACAATGAACTATACATTTTCAAAAAGTGAATTATAGTATGTGATTTAAATCTCAAATCTGTTTGTAAAAATGGGATATCTGCTATTATCCCTATTTTACAGATTAAGGCTTGGCAAAATTAGGTAATTTACCCATGGTGACACAGCTAGCTCATGATGGGTACAGGATAAAAACCCACACAGAGCCGAAACCGGTTTGGCTCAGTGGATAGAGCATTGGCCTGTGAACCGGAAGGTCCCAGGTTCAATTCCGGTCAAGGGCATGTATCCTGGTTGCAGGCACATCCCCAGTAGGGGGTGTGCAAGAGGCAGCTGATCGATGTCTCTCTCATTGATGTTTCTAACTCTATCCCTCTCCCTTCCTCTCTGTAAAAAATCAATAAAATATATATATATAAAAAAAAACCACACAGACTCAATTCTCAAAAGTAATCTATATGCTTAAGGTTCTTCTGCCTTCTTTAAAATAAGACTTCATTCATCAAGCCTAAATATGTTCCTCCTTCTTTATCCAAGGCTTAAATGCCAGTGACCTTCTAAATTCCTTGACTTAATTATATTATACCATAAAGGCAGGAAAGAAGTAAAAAAATGAAAAGAAAGGTACCAAAGAGACAGAAGAGGAGTGAAAAAAGTACTCAAGAGCTAAATTTCAAAACCTGTCATTTTAAACATAAGATTACATCAAAGATTACTATTGTGTGACTATCATAAAGTTGGTGGACAGGCCTAATTAAGCTTAGTTAGACCAGGATTTCTCAACCTTTGCACTATTAACATTTTTGGGCCACATAATTTTTTGTTTTGGAGTGCTTTCCTAAACAATGTAAGATGTTTAGCAACATCTCTGTCCCTCCCCAGACCCTTACCTCTCATTCCCCACCCCACCCCATTCTGACAACCAGAATGTCTCTAGCCATTGCTAAATGGAGACAGATAAGAATCACTTTTTCTTTTTAATCCTCCACAAAGGACATGTTTATTGATTTTTAAAGAGAGGGAGAGAGGAGGAGGGAGAAACATCTATTGATCCATTGGTTACTTCCCCTAGGCTCCCTGACCTCACAAACCTGACCTCCCCAACAGATTAAACCCACAACCTTTTGGTATGTGGGACAATGCTGCCTCTCACCAAAACTACAACTAAAAGACAAAATGTCTGTAACCCAGAACCATGGAAAAGCTGGCTGAGTATCAGTTCTACAACTAGAAGGAAAGAGAAAAGAGCATTGAGACATGCACAAGCGTGAAAAAGCTGAGGTACCAGAGACGTGAGAATCGGGCTGGTGGCTCGCAACTTGGTGCGCGGTTTTTTTTCAAACTGAAGGAAGACACAAGTTCCCGATTACTCTGAACTCCAGTTTCCAGCAAGACTCTGGGGACCCAGACTCCTATGGGGAGAAGCTGGACTGTCCGCCAACCAGTTGGAACATGAGGGTGGCTTTCTCGCAGAGGTGTGCGCAGGAATCATTGTTTACTGTGCTGGGGCACTGGACGTGGGGCCTTGGAAACAACTTGTTTGCCACACCTTAGTTACACCCTGCGACCCTGCCCCACCCAATTTACAAACCCAACCAAACTGTGCACAGTGGCTTTTGCATATAAATGCCCTGCCCTATAGCAGCTTAACAGAAAGGGCATATGCACCCCTATGGTCATAGCAACACAATTTACCGTAGCTAATATTGGGAAACAACCTAAGTGCCTATCAGCAGATGAGTGGATTAAAAGCTGTGGTATATCTACACAATAGAATACTATGCTGCTGTAAAAAAAGAAAAAACTCTTACAATTTGCAACAGCATGGATGAACCTGAAGAGCATTATGCTAAGCAAAATAAGCCAGTCAGAGAAAGATAAATATTACATGATCTCACTCATTTATGGAATATAAAGAACATCATAAACTAATAAAAATATATACAAAGACAAAGAAGCATCAACAGACTGTCAAACTTCAGTGGGAAGGAGAGGGCGAGTAAGAGATCAACCAAAGGACTTGTATGTATGCATATAAGCATAACCAATGTAACCAATGGACACAGACACTAGGGAGGTGAGGGTATGTGCCAGGGGGTGAGGGTAGCCATGGGGAGATTAATGAGGGAAAAAGGAGACATATGTAATGCTTTAAACAATAAAATAAAATTTTAAAAATAAAAAAGTGAAGCTGGGTATAGGGGCAGTACGTAGGAATTAAAGACAAAGCCCACAGAGTGATGCTAACATCCCCAGATTTCTGTACAATTCAGTATGTACAGCCTCTGAACTCTAGCAGAGTTATCAACTGCTCAAGATCAGAAAATAGATGTAAAGACTGCTAGAAATAAGAACTGCTCCCCCTCTGACTAGTATGAAGAAAACTAAGTTTCCCTGATAAGAAAGACCAAGTGTCCCTCATCTATGAAGGAACTGAAATACCAAGGTCAAGATTATCACCCTGCCAGGGAAGAGGAATAAACCAAATAACAGTAAATGACAATTAGGGGTGGGAGAGGAGAGTGGTAAGACACGACAAGCAGGAGACAGAGCTGATTCTATACAAAATTTGTTCTGCCAAATCTCTCTTTCTGCCTTTATATATCTTCTGTTAACACCAAGTTAGGGGCTTTCAATAACCTCATGTTCACCTTTGGTTGTTCAAAGCCTAGCATTGTAGCCTCTTCATTCAGAGCCCTGTTCCTACTAAAGGTGCCATGGGCTCCAAAATCTTATTCCTCTCTGAAAGTTCCACCTCATTCAGATCATTTTAGATAAGAGTGGGTATGGGAATACAAGTAAATTAACCTACTCAATCTAAAGTCTGTGCTGCAAGGACTCTCTACCCAATAAGCATAAACATATTTAAAAAATATGTTTAGCCCTAACTGGTTTGGCCAGTGGATAGAGCATCGGACTGTGGACTGAAAGGTCCCAGGTTCGATTCCGGTCAAGGGTATGTACCTTGGTTGCAGGCACATCCCCAGTAGGGGGTGTGCAAGAGGTAGCTGATCGATGTTTCTTTCTCATCGATGTTTCTAACTCTATCCCTCTCCCTTCCTCTCTGTAAAAAATCAATAAAATATGTTTATGTTTATATATATATATATATACATATATATATATATATATATATATATGTTTAACCTCACTCATAATCAAAGAAATGCAAACCCAAAACAAGATGTAAATTTCACATATCAAACTGGCAAATAATTAATAATAAAGTCCAATACTGGAGGTGCATGTAACAAGCATACTCATGTACTGCTGGTTAGAGTAAATTGTTACAACCTAAATATCACTTAAAAGAAGTCAGTACAAACAAATTATGATACATCCTTATGTATAATAAATTATTGTACTCATTTTTTTTAAATCATGTCAAAATGAAAAGAGCTCTGTGATATTAACTAGGGAAAAACAGTAAGTTGCAGTTAAAAAAGTAAGCAGCAGTACGATATAATACAATTTGTATGAAATTTTTTGAAAAGTAAGCTTTCTAGAAACAGATAAGTTACCTTTTTATTTGTTTTAATTGACTTTTTTAGGGAGAGGGGGAGAGAAACATCAATCAGCTGCTTCCTACTAGGGAGCCTTCAACCTGGGCATGTGCCCTGACTGGGAATCTGACTGGTGACCTCTCGGTGCTTGGGATAAGGTTCAACCAACTGAGCCATACCAGCCAGGGCGAAAGTGAGTGCCCTGAAAAGGTAAAAAGTAACTTTTATTTTTACTTTTCTGTATCATTAGAATTTATCATATACATGTATAACTTTTTTTTTAATATATTTTACTGATTTTTTTTTTACAGAGAGGAAGGGAGAGGGATAGAAAGTCAGAAACATCGATGAGAGAGAGACATTGATCAGCCGCCTCCTGCACGCCCCACAGTGGAGATGTGCCCGCAACCAAGGTACATGCCCCCAACCGGAATCGAACCTGGGACCTTTCAGTCCGCAGGCCGACGCTCTATCCACTGAGCCAAACCGGTCTCGGCTACATGTATAACTTTTAATTTAAAATATAATTATTTAATGTTCTCTATTCCCCCAACTTTACCCATTGCTCTCACCATTTCTCCAACCCCTACTCCCATATCTGAAGGCTAACTAAAATTCCTTTTCAGAATTGCAGGTAGCTAGAAATACATTTTTTCTTTAAAATCTTAATACTCACTTCTCTTAAACCTCCTCTGACATGATAGAAGAGAAAAAGAATCCCTACACTAACCACTAACTCAGTTTCTTTCAAGCCCTCATCATTCCCCCACAAAGAGATAGAATGGTAGTAATTACAATATCCCCTCTTCTATCAGTTAAATACCTAACCTTGGCCAATTTTACTCTCCCACATTAAAAAAAAATAATAATAAAGAAATAAAAAGCAACCCTTATACGATTACTTAACAGCAGGTTTTTCTCTTCACCTTGGTGTCAGGTGTTCAACCACTACTCTAAACTTTTTTAAGGCAGGGTCTTAGTCCTATTTACTGCATCAGCCCAGGTACTATACATATATGGAAACTTAATAGTTGATCATTGTAACTGAATCTGTCTAGAACATTCTCTGTCAAAGGGAGAGGCAGGTGAGTGGAGTATTTCGAGGTCATGGGACTTTAAAAGATGCCTCAAAAACATGTTTCTGCTTCAATCTTTCCCCTTGGCTGAATCAAGTATTTTAATTACTGCTTAGATTAATGTCTAATTACTAGAGCACAATAACTATTGTGGATATTTTTAGATATCTCAGATTAATGGCTTTAAGATTTACTTTAAACAACTAAGTCTTTACACAATTGAGTTTCCTCTTCATGATTTTCTCACTGTACATGACCACCCCTGCCAACTAAAACAATTACAACTTCAAAGCAGCATACTTATCCTTAATTTTGAACTATTTGGTGAGGAAGTATTTTAAAACCTTTCTCAAGCACTGGGGGGATGTGGGGGGGATGGATAGCTATAATCAGATGGTTCATAAATGTATAGAATGAGGAAAGATCCAAAGAGTCAGAATGTGAACCATTAAGTTTCTTAAGTAGGTTTAAAGAGTAAATACATTATCAGAGAAATTACAGGATTTATTTTTAGAATTTTTAATATTCCAATCAGGAATACTACACCAAATATATATTGTAATTTAAAGTGACAAATGATTGTGTAACAAATTGTGTTTAAAAGTGAAAATACACACTCATACACCACATGCATCTTGTAACAAAATAAAGTTCAATATTATCTTTTCCAAATTACTCTGGCTCATAAGTTTTACGAAAAATAAATAAATGCCATGTCAAGTAATTTTACCCAACGAAAGAGCAAGCAACTCCAGGAGACAGAGACATGCAAGAGGTTATCTTTGAAAAAACTAAAGAGGACTGAATCCTGAACAGAAATGACTAACACCAGACTCTGAAAACAATAACCTTGAAACGTTATTTCTTGGTTGAATGAATGAAAAGAAAATGGGAGAAAGGTATGAAGAATAACATGCTATTTGGCAATAATTTTAAATATTACTTAAATCCTAAATAAAACTTACAGACTATGGGGAAGCATCTAAGCTTCCAGGAAAAATAAGGGCTGCCCTCATTGCCACCACATGAATATGACTGTGATTTTGGAAAATCAATTAAATTACAATCTGAACCTAATTTCTTATGTATATGATGAGTTAGAGATCATATTAAATTTACCTTACAGCTATCTAACACTAACAAAGGAAACACAAATTTATTCTTTTCTAATATAAATATAGTACTTGTTATCCAAGCCAAATCACAGTGAGCACTCCTATTAGTTCTAGGAACAACACGTGATCAAAAAAGTAATACTGCCCAGCTGGCATGGCTCAGTCATTGAGCAACAACTTATGAACAGGAGATGACAGTTCCATTCCTGATCAGGGCACATGCCCTGGTTAAAGGTTCTATCCACAGTGTGGGGTGTGCAGGAGGCAGCCCATCAATGATTTTTTTATCATCATTGATCACTCTCTCTCTCTCTGCCTATCAATCAATGATTTGTTTCTCATCATTGACCCCCCCCTCTCTCTCCCCCTCCCTCTCTGAAATATACATACATACATACACACAGATATATATATATATATATATATATATATATATATATATTAAGTAGTACTGAGGATGCCAAAGAACAACCCTAAATTTCCAAAAGGGAGAAACAGAAAGAACACAATCTCCTAAAATAGTCCCCTCTTCACAAAGCTTTAGGTATATTCTACCATTTCACTCTTCAGCAGCACAAGGCCTAATATAGGGTATCACTTTATTTTTAAGCTTAACAAATTATATAGTGATAAACCTAGTAATCAAAATATTATTCTTCGTGACTGTTAAAGTTACAGAGCAATTTTAAATAAACTTTACAAATTAAAACAACTTTATCCAATAGCCAACTTAGAACTACATGTTAAAATAAGTTTAGTACAAACTGTCTTGTGAGAAGAATCAGTGTCACACCCACATTATTATCTCCTCTAATTCTGGGGAAAAGTCAGAGAAAAGAAAGACTCAGACAGACAGAAATAACAGCTAAAAGGAAAGAACAAAAGCTGCTGTAAAAAAAAAGTTAATATAAGGAGAATCAACTTCAACAAAAAAGTGAGAAAATAAAAAAGGGGTCACAAAAAAGTCAGTATAACCACTGCCTTGTCATTAAGTACACCCTTCAAGTAAAAACCCAGCTAAGTAAAAAGATAATTATTAAACCATAAAAAAGGCCCTCTCAAAAAATTTACTACTTCAGCTATTTCAATAATCAAAGAGACTCTGACATGCACCTTATAGTGTATATTTGTAAATTTATTTCGAAAGAATAATGTTCTGACTTAAGATACGTTTTTTGAGAATAAATCTAATCTTAACATAGAAGTCCCATGCTGAAACTTTCACCTAGGTACTCACCATTATACATTTTAATCAAGTTTTCTGCTATCACCAGGCGCTAAACGGTTAACAGTTCCACAAACTGACCTGCAATACTCCACAGGAATGCTCATTTTAGTGTCTGCTAAATGCTAACATCCCTGACATTAAGTACTGCATCCTCTCTGGTCCTTATTTTGTTTAATGCCACTTTTGTATTTTTAACTATTTTATTTTACTCGAGTTAATCTAGAAAATGCTCTACGTTGGGACTACGTATATCTACATTCATTAATTGAGAACAATACTATCCTTCAAGTTTTAAATAATTGACTTATCTACAGTTTGCCTCATTTATAAACACATGAGTTTTTAAAGGTTATTGGACAGTAGAAAAGACCCCCTGAACTCACTCAAGATACAGACCACTCCTGGAAATTAGGGACTATGTACAAAGTTTCTGCAACTACTTAAAGAACAGGGTAGGTTCGTGCAGAACAGCACTGACCATTCATCATTTTAAAACAAAAATGAGCAAAGCGCTCGCAGTAGGTTCTTCAAAACAAACACAAAGAGTTCCCTTTTCTGGGTTGGCTATAAGGCTAAGAAACGTACGCTGCGGGGATAGGGAACTTGCTCTTCCAAAGCCGTCCCGCACTTTGCACGGTCGGCGGGGAGGGACGCAGTAGCAGGCAACGCTGAGAAGAACAAGAAGGTGCTGCATTTCAGAGCTCAGATTCAAGCCATCTATTAACTGCCCCGCTGTTGAGCGTGGCTTTCGGGTTTACGCCAAAAGTCAGCAGCAGAAACAACAACAAACAAGGCTTTTCTCCTGACTAAAAACTTTTCAAGTGCCACCAAGATCAAAAAGGGCAAAACTGATAACTATTTACAATTCCACACCATTTTCCTTGCCGTTCCAACTCGGGGGCTTCCTATAGGAAAACTCGAACCCAGTTGTCGTCTGGGACACTTCACCATACCGGGCTCTAGCTGCACGAGGTCCTCAGCTCCCCTACCACCAGCTCCGAGAGACGCGGCTAGCGAGCTCATCTCCGCCGACCGGCAAGTAAGCGCGTTAAAACGTCCTAAGAGCAGCCCTTTCCGCTCTCGCAGCAGAGGCAGGGCGGTGCAGGCGAGGCACGTCGGGACCTGGCAGAGAGCGCGAGGAAGCCTGAGGCCCGCACGCCGCGCGGTCCCGCGCTCCCCGCCCCTCGATCGGAAGCGGGGAAAACCCGCCAGCGGGAGGACTCAGCAGCAGCGCCCGGCCGCCGCCCGGGAAGCAGCTTGGCCAGGGTGCGGGGGGAGGGGCGGCCGGGCGCGGACCCCCGCCCGCGCGCAAGGTCACCGCCCGCCGCCTCCGCCGCCGCGGGCGCCTCGGCCGGGCTGCGGCGGCAAGTTTAATTTCCCGAGGTTGCGGCTGAGCCCGCGCCGTGTAGAGTGCGCCCTCGGCGGTCCTCCCCACCCCCACCACGCAACCTGGCCCACGCCCCCGGCCCGCGTCCCGCCGCCAGGGAGCTGCAGCCCCCGAAGCCTGGAGGCTCGCTGGACGGAGAGACGGGCTGAGCCCTGCCAGGCACAGCCGCGGTGGCGGGCGCTGAAAAATGGAGCACAGCGACCAGAAAGGAGAGACATTTTCTTTCCGTTAACTGAATTGTTTCCTACCTCCGGATGCCGAACTGGCTACTCCTCTTACTCCGCTGCTCTCCGGGACCCGCCGCCGCATCCAGTCGTCTCCTCCCCCCCCTCCCCTTCCGCGGCCAGCTCGGCCGTTCCTCCTCCTCTCCGCTTCAAAATGGCGCCAAGCCTTCTTCGGCGGCTGCTCCAATCGAACTGCCGCGGACAGCACCCGGGGGTAGGCAAAGCGCGGAGTGGGTGCCCAGCGCCCCCTAGCGACCAGACTTCCCTGAACGCGCGCGCGCCTTCCACCACGCGCGCGCGCCTTCCGCCTCGCCCGTGCGCGCGCGCGCGCGCGCGATGACACTTCGCTCCGCCCCGGCGCACGCGCACGCAGCCTCATGGTCACGCTGCCGTTGTGGCCAGGTCTCAGAACCAACCGCCTCTGTCACTGTTTTCTCGGCCTCTGTGGCTTTCTTGCCTTTTGCCGAAAACCACACAAGTTGTTATTTATTTCTAACTTTTTGGTTAAAAGTTGTGCATTTTTTAAAAACACTGAAATTCAGTGATGACGTCCTAAATAAGTAAAATTGGTATTAACTACATACTTAGCTCCTTACTTTGTTCTCAAAATGCCATTAATTTCTACACCGTGGGTGATGACTTCCTCCCACAGCTTTCCCATTTTGAAGAAATGTTTAGGCGACAGGTGAGGGGGGAGGCGCAAAACATTCCATCCATTTGTTTTGCTATCACAGTTGCACTTATTTTAGAGGGAGAAACAATGTGAGAACCTCAAGGGTGCCTTCCCGGAGGGTGGGTTTCTAAGTCCTTCACCTAGAAGTGCCACTCCTCCGACAGCTTCTGGGGAGAATATTAACACTTGGTGGGGTGACGGGGAGGTGGGGGAAGGGCGGGTGAGACAGAGAAAGAGTTAATCTGGCAATTACTGTTGGGACAGAAAGAAAAAAATGTTTAAGGCCTGGCCCTGGCCCTTGTTTTCAATGGTCAGAGCATCCACCTGAGCACTGAAGGGTTTCAGCTGGATTCCTGTTCACGGACAGTTCCCTGGGCTGCAGGTTAGATCCCGCCCGGGTTGGGGCGGGTGGAGGAGGCAACCAACCCATGTGTCTTTTTCATGTGTTTTTCTCATTTCTCTATATCTCTCTCTCATCCCCTTCTCTCTCTCTTTCTCTCCCTCTCTCCCCTCCCTTCCTTCCGCGCTCTCTAAAAACTACCCTCCAATGAGGATTTTAAAAAATTGTTTTTAATATTTAAAGTCTCAATGAAACTTAGTTTCTAACAAAAAAAATTTTGCTGTGTGTTTCATACAACAGCAATGGACTTACAAACATTAGTAATAAAAATCTTCATTTATAGCAACATTGGTTAGCCAGGCAGGTGTGGCTCAGCAATTGAGCTTCCAGGTCAGGTTTGTATTCTGGTCAGAGCACATGCTGGGTTGCAGGCTCCATCCCCAGATGGATTATTTTCTCTCATCATTGATGTTTCTCTCTCTCCTCTCATTTCCTCTCTATGAAATCAATTTTTAAAAATTTAAAAAAGTAAAACAACACTGTTTAGGAAAACTGGAATGTGAAGTTGGTATTAAAACAAAAATAAACGTCTATGTTTAGGGCTTTAAAAATAACCAAGTGTGGAGGTCAGCATGTATATGGGAAATGTCTGTACATTCCTCTCAATTTGCTGTGAACTTAGAACTGATCTAATTTTTTAAAAAATCAAAAAAATAATCATGCCCAAATTCATCAGGAGTAATATAATTATATGTGGCATATTAAAAAAAACACACACATAAGCCATTTAAAAATCAGTTGTGACTGCTGTCTACCCTGACAAAGATAAATTATATGTAAATGATATTTTTAAGTGCTTATTTTATACTAAATCGGTCAGGAGAATTATCTTTGATTATAAAGAATCACAAATCCAATCACCATCTGTTACTTGTTTTCTATTGCTGCTGTAACAAATAACATTCGTAGTTTAAAACAACACAAATTTGTCTTCTAGTTCTTAGTTAAGATAACTAGCACTGAGTTTCCTGTGCTAAAAATCAAGGTGTTGGCACAGCTGGGTTCCTTTCTGGAGGGCCAAAGAGAGAATCCATTTTTCTGGCCTTTTTGAGTTTATACCATTTGAAACAAAAGACAGTAAATTGCAAATTAAAAAGTAAACAATGCTATATGAATGTGGTCCTCTAGAAATATAGTACTTAGTGTTTGCAACTGCATTAATTGAAATATCTGAATAGCAAAAATAATGTAAGTCAGAATAATTTTTAAATGCACCGGAAGGCCCTGCCCAGTGTGGCTCAGTTGATTGGAGTGTTGTTTTGTACACCAAAAGGTCACAGGTTTGCGCTCTCTCTCTCTCAAATCAATAAAGGGGCATGTCTTCAGATGAGGATTAAAAATAAAATGCATTACAAGTAAGAAATGTATCAGTATATGAAAAGAAAAACAGAGAAAAAGAATTCCCAAATGGCCATTTCTGATCAGAGTCAATATATCATTTTACTTTTACATTATCATTTCACTCCAAAAAGCAGCAAAACATTTATCATACATAGTAAAGCATGCTAGGCCGTTAGTAAATGAGGAGACTGAAACCACCTAGATACAGGCTATTACTTATCTACACTAATAAAAGAGTAAGAGGAAATTGACGTACCTTCGCAATACCCACCAGCCAATCAGGAGTGAGTATATAAATTCACCAACAAAGATGGCAGATTAATTTGCATATGCAGGTGCCAAGAGGCTGAGGACAAGGCATTCCACACTGCTCCAGCGGCTCCATGCCTCTGGGCAGCCTGGGAAGGTGGAAAAGTGGCTCCAGCCAGAGTGAAGGCAATGCTGGCAGCCAGGAGAAGGAAGGCCCATTCTTGCACAAATCTTTGTGCATTGGTCCTCTAGTTCCATATAATTTGAAGTTCAGTGAAGCTGAAAATATGACCCCGCCAGCCTGCAACATTGCTAAGATTGCCACAAACTCATTATTTGAGTTAAGGTATTGGATCTCCAGAAAACTTGTTGAAATGTGGTTGTGTTACTTGAAAAAGATAATCCACTAGCCATTAGTATTTATGAGCAGAGATTAAACTGAGTAGAAATTAATTTTGTGATACTTTTACATTAAGGTAGCAAATAATGGATTGTAGCAGTTTTCTCCAACCCCTGAAGTCAGACCCTATTCATAATGCTATCATCACTGAAAGAGGATAGGGGCTTTCCTCCACCTTCATCCCAAACTCAGTTCCCAGAATTCCTCCTAGAACTGTGCCCATCCTGTGACTATTTAAAATACAAATATTTCTGGAAGAATGCCACCTGAAGTCTGAGACAATGATTCTACCCTGAATGGTGTGGAAGAAAACCCAAATTACCTGGAAATTTTCTGCAAACTGCAAGTGACCGTCAGTCCACACTGCTTCTGGCTTTACATTAGCAGTTGTTTTTCTTTTGGTGGAGAGAGACAGATAAGAGAGGCAGGGCTTAGAAAGGCACTGGGATTTCCAGCCAGGGAGAAGAGCTAGAAGGGGAAGGATGCCACAAATGAAAGTAAGGAGAAGGGGTTTAGAGATCACCTTTGCCTTCTTCATAATAGAGCTTCATACCAGAGCTAGGAAACTAAGCCAAAGCAGTTTCCTCCTGATTTTCTTTCCTTTAAAAACATCATCTTGATGGTAGCCACTCTGACAGGTGTGAGATGGTACTGCATTGTCGTTTTGATTTGCGTCTCTCGGATAATTAGTGACTTTGAGCAGGTTTCATATGTATCTTGGCCTTTTTTCTGTCTTGTGAAAAGTTTCTATTTAGGTCCTTTGCCCATTTCTTGACTGGATTGTTTATCTTCCTTTTGTTGAGTTGTTTGAGTTCCCTGTAAATGTTGGAGATTAAACCCTTATCAGTGATAACATTGGCAAATATGTTCTCTCGTGGTCTTTCTTGGTGTTTTGTTGGTGGTTTGTTTTGCTGTGCAAAAGCTTTTTCTTTGGATGTAGTCCCATTTGCTTATTTTCTCTTTAGCTTCCATTGCCCTCAGAGCAGTATCAGTGAAGAAGTTCTTTCGGCACATGTCTGAGATTCCTCTACTATTTTTATGCTTTCCCATCTTATGTTTAAGTCCTTTATCCATTTTGAGTTAATTTTTGTGTATGGTGTAAGTTGGTGGTCTAGTTTCATTTTTTTTACATGTACCTGTCCAATTTTTCCAACACCATTTATTGAGGAGAATGTTTTGACTCCATTTTATATTCATGCCTTCTTTGTCGAATATTAATCTGGCATAGTGGTTTGGGTCAATTTCTGGGTTCTCTATTATTTTTGTTTGTTTGTTTGTTTAAAGTATTACAAATAGTAATACTTCCTTTCCTCCTCCCTATTGACCTGCTGACTGCTAGCATGTCAAGGCATCGTCAAAGTCTTCCATCTCTGGACTGTTTCTCCTCTTGTCTTCGTGGTTGGCACAGACCTGTCAGTTACTCTCTGTTGCAGGAGTCCACTTGGTCTTGGAGTTGTTTTCTGAAAGTATATAAACATATTCTCGACCAAAAGTTAATAAAGGAATCTTTTCTATAAAATTAAATTGGGGTCCTCTTTATTTTTGCCCAAACGATTTTCCTTTGGCTTATTTTGGCACCATGTATGTTTTTCATGGGTATCATGCTGTTAGCATTACAAATAAAAATTAATTTCCTAAAGTAAAAATTTTCTAGATGTAATTTACTTACCAGATGTTTTTCCTTACATGATATTATCCTACTACACCCCCCTTTTTGATTAATGGGAACTTCTGTAAATTTTTTAATGCAATCTTGATAACTGTAAATATTAATTTTTGCATGAAAATATGACTGCTTTATGTTCATTGCATGTTAAACAATTTTACCATGAAATAACTACTAATAGAAATTTTAGTTAATACTTTAGAAACAGCTTTTTGTCCATTACACTTAGATTTTCTTGGGTGTTCGCTTATTTCAGTTCGCCAATTTAAATTAATCTGAAAGCTTGATTACTCTCTTATTGTCAAATTTAATACTCTACCAACAATCTTAGATTACCCTGTAAATATTAGTGGAAAGGATTATGTGCATTCTTGAGTAGGCCCTGAGCATTCCTGGTGCTAGGCTGAATTTAGATATAGGGCAGCTGCTGTTGGCCAAGTTTCTGTCTGTTACCTGGGTCCCAATCTGTGCTGAGCGTGGAAGCAAAGCAGCCATTGGGGCAGGAGACCTCCCTCAAAAGCGGTCAGGGTTCAGGCCCCTGCAAGGTTGGAAGGCTGAGGGTCTGTGCCCCACCTCTGTTGCCTTCACGCCCAGAGCCTGCTTTGGGGATCCCCTCCCCTGCTGGTGGAGGCCACCAGCAAGAAGTGCCATAGATTTCTTGGAGTTAATCTTGTATCCTGCTACCTTGCCAAGTTTATTTATTAAGACTAATAATTTTTTTAAAATATATTTTATTGATTTTTTACAGAGAGGAAGGGAGAGAGATAGAAAGTCAGAAACATCGATGAGAGAGAGACATTGATCAGCTGCCTCCTGCACGCCCCACAGTGGAGATGTGCCCGCAAGCAAGGTACATGCCCCCGACCGGAATCGAACCTGGGACCTTTCAGTCCACAGGCCGACGCTCTATCCACTGAACCACACCGGTCTCGGCAAGTCTAATAATTTTTTCATGGAGTCTTTCGGGTTTTCTATATACAGTATCATGTCATTTGAGAATAAGGACAGGTTTACTTCCTTTTTCCCAATTTTGATGCCTTTTATCTCTTCTTCTTGTCTGATAGCAATGGCTAATACTTTCAGTACTATGTTGAACAGGAGTGGTGAGAGAGAGCATCCCAGTCGTGTTCTTGCTCTTAGGGGAAATGGTTTAGTTTTTTTCCATTGAGAGTGATGCTGGCTGTGGGTTTGTCATATATGGCTTTTATTATCTTGAGGTATGATCTTTCTACTCCCACCTTCCTGAGAGTTTTTATCAAGAAAAGGCATTGAGTTTTGTAAAATGCTTTTCTGCTTCAATTGATATGACTGTGTGATTTTTATCTCTCAATTTGTTTATGTGATGTATCACGTTTATTGAATTGTGGATATTGTACCATCATTGCATCCCTGGGATATATCCTACTTGGTCATCGTGTATGATCTTTCGGATGTATTGCTGGATGAAATTTGCTAGGATTTTGTTGAGGATTTTGGTATCTATGTTCATGAGGGATATTGGCCTGTAATTCTCTTTCATTGTGTTGTCTTTATCTGGTTTTGGTATTAGGGTGATGCTGGCTTCATAGAATGAGTTTGGAAGTGTTCCTTCCTCTTGAATTTTTTTAGAATTCTCTGAGGAGGATAGGTTTTAGTTCTTCCTTGAATGTTTGGTATAACTCTCCTGTGAAGCTGTCTGGGCCTGGACTTTTGTTTGCTGGAAACTTTTTGATGACTGCTTCAATGTCTTCCAGTTATTGGCCTATTGAGATATTTAGAATCTTTCTGATTGGATTTTGGAAGGTTGTATTTTGGGCGCCATATCGATTTCCTCCAGGTTGTCCAGTTTGTTGGAAGAGAGATGTTCATAATATTTTTTAACAATCCTTTGTATTTCTGTGGGGTCTGTTGTCATTTTGCCTCTCTCATTTCTGATTTTTTTATTTGAGTTCTCTCTCTTTGCTTCTTGATGAGCCTGGCTAAAGTTCATCAATCTTGTTTATGCTTTCAAAGAACCAGCTCTTGTTGTTTTTTTTGTTTTGTTTTGTTTTGTTTTTGATCTTTTGTTTTTTGGTCTCTGATACATTTATTTTTATCAAGAAAGACTCTAATCTTTATTATCATCTTTTTTTCTGCTCACTCTGGGCTTCTCTTGTTGCTATCTTTCTAATCTTTGAGTTGCAGTATTACATGATTTACTATCATTTTTTTCTTGTTTTTTGAGGTAGGACTATAGAGCTAAAACTTCCCTCTCAGGATTGCTTTCATTGTGTCCCATAGGTTTTGAACTATAATGTTTTTATTATATATATATATATAATTTGTGTAAACAAAAAAGATTTATTCAAAAAAATAAAAGTAAGGGAGAAACCAATATGGCGCACAGGTAAAAAACTAAACTCACACAACAATTTCAAAACTACAACTGAAAGACAGAACAGGCATCCTCCAGCACAATAGGAAAGCTGGCTGAGTGGAAATTCTACAACTAGAAGGAAAGAGAGAGGCTTATGGAGACTCAGAGGAGCTGCAAAAAGCTGAGGTACAGAGACACATGCATGGAAAGGACAGGCAACAGTGTGCTTGGCTGACTTCCTCTTGCAGAAGGGAGAAGAAAACTCCCAACTGCAATGAGCCCCAGCGATACTAACAACAATCAAGACTTAAACAAGGTTGTACACACAGTCCACAAAGGGGTACAGCAAGAGAGTCCTCTTCAGGTAACTGGGGAGGCAGAGCTACTAGGCCATATAGGACACCTAGCACAAAAAGGTACTCTAACAACTCAGGGAAGCAGCAAAATGCAGAGACAAAGAAACAGGTCACAAATGAAAGAAAAGGAAGAAAACAAATGACTGTTCAAAACCACAGTTATAAGGTTTTTCAAGAATTTCCTAGAAAAGATGGATAAATTTAGTGAGACCCAAGAAGAGATGAAAAAGGGCTAACTACAAATTAAACATACACTGACTGAAATAAAAAAAATACCATACAGAGACCTAACAGCAGACTAGAGGAATGCAAGTATCAAGTCAAAGAATTGAAATACAAAGAAGAAAAAAACACTCAACTGGAAAAGCAAAATGAAAAAAGAGTCCAAAAAAGTGAGGATAGTGTAAGGATCCTCTGGGATAACTTCAAGTATATCAACATCAGAATTATGGGGGTGCCAGAAGAAGAAAGAGAGTAAGATACTGAAAAACTATTTGAAGAAATAAAAACTGAAAACTTCCCTTATCTGGTGAAAGAAATACACTTAAAAGTCCACAAAGTGCACAGAACCCCAAATAAAAGGAATCCAAAGAGGACTACACCAAGACACATCATCATTAAAATGCCAAGGGCAAAAGACAAAAAGAAAATATTAAAACCAGCAAGAGAAAAAGAGTTAGTTACCTATAAGAGAGTACCTATACAACTGTTAGCTGATTTCTCAACAGAAACTGTGCAGGCCAGAAAGGAATGACAAGAAATATTCCTTGTGATGAATAGCAAGAACCTACAACCAAGATTAAGAGAGGTCATTAACTCCAAATCAGGATTATATGAAATGCTGAATGGTACTCTTTAAGAAGAGGAAAAAGAAGAAAACAGTAAAGATAAAAATTATGAACAATTACATATCTATCAACCAGTGAATCTAAAAATTAAGTGAATTAAAAATCCAATGAACAAAATAAACTGGTAAATATAGGAGAATCAGGGGCATAGAAAGGGAGTGGACTGATAATTCTCAGGGGGAAAGAGGTGAGGGGGATGCAGTGAGAGACTGAACAAAAATCATATACCTATGGATTAGGACAATGCAGGGAGGTAACGTTAGAAGGAGGGGTGGGGGCCGGGTGGAAGTGAGATAAGAGGGGAAAAAGAGGAACAAATATAATCTGAACAATAAAAATTTCTTAAATTAAAAAAAAAAGGAAAAATAAAAGGAAGGCTTGTAACTACCTTTTTCTTTTTCTTCTTCTTCTTCTTTTTTTTTTTTAATGTGGACTACATTAGATTACTCACCTGAGGGAAAGCCTGTTGTTTCTCTCTCTCTCTTTTTTTTTTTAAATGAATCTTTATTGTTCAGTTTATTACAGATGTTCCTCTTTCCTCCCCCCCCCCACCAGCTCCTCTCCACCTGATTCCCTACCCTTTACCCCATACTCTTACTACCCCCGTCCTCATCCATAGGTGTAAGATTTTTGTCCAATCTCTTCCTGCACTGCTCACACCCCTTCCCCCTTTCTATGCCCCTAATTCTATTATATTCACCAGTTTATTCTGATTCTCGAATTTTTTATTCACTTGATTTTTAGATTTACTTGTTAATAGGTATGTGTTTGTTATCACTTTGTTGTCCATAATTTTTTTTAACTTTTTTTTATTAATTTTTTATACATATCTCCCCATTGCCCCCCCTCCCTCCCAGGCATACCCCAACCCCCCAGTGTCTATGTTCATTGGTTATGCTTATATGCATGCATACAAGTCCTTTGATTGATCTCTTATCTACCTCACCTAACTTTAATCTTCCTGCTGTAATTTCACAGTCTGTTCGAAGCTTTACTGTCTCTGTATCTATCATTTTGTTCATCAGTTTATAATGTTCTTTATTATCCCCCAATGAGTGCGATCATGTGATGCTTCTCCTTCATTGACTGGCTTATTTCACTAAGCATAAGGCTCTCCAGTTCCAACCAGGTTGCTGCAAATGGTAAGAATTCCTTCTTTTTAATGGCAGCATAGAATTCCATTGTGTAGATGTACCACAGTTTTCTGATCCACTCATCTGCTGACGGGCACCTAGGCTGTTTCCAAATTATGGCTATTGTAAATTGCGCTGCTATGAACATAGGGGTGCATAAATCCTATGTTTGTAATTTCTTAGGATAAATTCCTAAGAGTGGGATTACAGGGTCAAATGAGAGATCCATTTTTAGTTTTTTGAGGAAACTCCATACTGTTCTCCACAGTGGCTGCACCAGTCTGCATTCCCACCAACAGTGCACAAGGGTTCCTTTTTCTCCGCATCCTCGCCAACACTTGTCGTTTGTTGATTTGTTGATGATTGCCATTCTGACAGGTGTAAGATGGTATCGCATTGTCGTTTTGATTTGCATCTCTTGGATGATTAACGACTTTGAACATGTTTTCATGTGTCTCTTGGCCATCCTTCTGTCGTCTTTTGAAAAGGTTCTATTTAGGTCCGTTGCCCATTTTTTTATTGGATCCTTCATCTCCCTTTTATTAAGTTGTATAAGTTGGTTGTAGATTTTGGAGATTAAACCTTTATCAGTGATAGCATTTGCAAATATGTTCTCCCATGCATTGATCTTTCTTGTTGTTTTGTTGATGATTTCTTTTGCTGTGCAAAAGCTTTTTATTTTGATGTAGTCCCATTTGTTTATTTTTTCTTTAGCTTCCATTGCCTTTGGAGCAGTATCAGTGAAGAAGTTCTTTTGGCATATATCTGAGATTGTGCTGCCTGTGGATTCCTCTAGTATTTTTATGGTTTCCCTTCTAATGTTTAAGTCCTGTATCCATTTTGAGTTTATTTTTGTATTTGGTGTAAGTTGGTGGTCCAGTTTCAATTTTTTGCATGTATCTGTCCAATTTTCCCAACACCATTTATTGAAGAGGCTATCTTGGTTCCATTGAATGTTCATGCCTCCTTTGTCAAATATTAATTGAGCATAGTGGTTTGGGTGGATATCTGGGTTCTCTATTCTATTCCATTGATCTATATGTCTGTTCTTGTGCCAGTACCAGGCTGTTTTGAGAACAGTTGCTTTGTAGTGTAGCTTGAAGTCTGGTATTGAGATCCCACCTACTTTATTCTTTTTTCTCAGAATTACTGTAGCTATCCGTGGTCTTTTTTTGTTCCAGATGAATCTATGAAGAATTATTTCTAGGTCTGTGAAATATGTCATTGGTATTTTAATGGGTAGTGCGTTGAATCTGTAGATTGCTTTGGGTAGTATGGACATTTTAATGATGTTGATTCTCCCAATCCATGAGCATGGTATGCTCTTCCATCTGTTAACATCTTCCTCTATCTCTTTTTTCAGTGTCCTGTAGTTTTCTGCATAAAGGTCTTTTACCTCTTTAGTTAGGTTTATTCCTAGGTATCTTAATTTTTTTGGTGCGATGGTAAATGGGATTGCTTTTTTAGTTTCTCTTTCTATAATTTCACTGTTAGTGTATAGAAATGCCACAGACTTCTTAGCATTAATTTTGTATCCTGCTACATTGCCGAATTCATTAATTAAGTCAATTAGTTTTGGAATGGAATCCTTTGGGTTTTTTATGTACAATATCATGTCATCTGCAAATAAGGACAGCTTTACTTCTTCTTTTCCAATTTGGATGCCTTTTATTTCTTCTTCTTGTCTAATTGCAATGGCTAATACTTCCAGTACTATGTCGAACAGGAGAGGTGAGAGTGGGCATCCCTGTCTTGTTCCTGTTCTTAGGGGAAATGGTTTTAGTTTTTGCCCATTGAGTATGATGTTAGCTGTGGGTTTATCATATATGGCTTTTATGATGTTGAGGTATGATCCTTCTATTCCCACTTTGCTGAGAGTTTTTATCAAGAAAGGATGTTGGATTTTGTCAAATGCTTTTTCTGCATCAATTGATATGACTATGTGATTTTTATCTCTCAATTTGTTTATGTGATGTTTCACATTTATTGATTTGCGGATATTGAACCATCCCTGCATTCCTGGGATGAATCCTGCTTGGTCATGGTGTATGATCTTTCTGATGTACTGCTGGATCCGGTTTGCTAGAATTTTGTTGAGGATTTTGGCATCTATGTTCATGAGAGATATTGGCCTATAATTCTCTTTCATTGTGTTGTCTTTATCTGGTTTTGGTATTAGGGTGATGCTGGCTTCATAGAAGGTGTTTGGTAGTATTCCTTCTTCTTGAATGTTTTTGAATAGTCTGAGGAGGATAGGTTTTAATTCTTCCTTGAATGTTTGGTAAAACTCTCCTGTGTAGCCATCTGGACCCGGGCTTTTATTTGCTGGAAGCTTTTTGATTACTGCTTCAATTTCTTCCATAGTTATTGGACTATTGAGATGTTTGGCTTCCTCCTCATTGAGTTTTGGGAGGTTATATTTTTCTAGGAAAATGTCCATTTCTTGCAGGTTGTCCAATTTGTTGGAATAGAGTTGTTCATAGTATTTTTTAACAATCCTTTGTATTTCCACAGGGTCTGTTGTTATTTCTCCTCTTTCATTTCTGATTTTGTTTATTTGGGTCTTCTCTCTTTGCTTCTTGGTGAGCCTGGCTAGGGGTCCATCAATCTTGTTTATCCTTTCAAAGAACCAGCTCTTGGTTTTGTTGATCTTTTGAATTGTTTCTTTGGTCTCCAAGTTGTTTATCTCTGCTCTGATCTTCACTATTTCCTTCCTTCTGAGTACACTGGGCTTTTCTTGTTGCTCACGTTCTAGCTCTTTGAGTTTTAGTTTTAGGTGATTTATTACCATTGTTTCCTGTTTTTTGCAGTAGGCTTGTAGGGCTATGAACTTCCCTCTCAAGACTGCTTTCACTGTGTCCCATAAATTTGGTAATGTTGTGTTGTCATTGTCATTTGTTGCCATGATGTTTTTTATTTCTTCCTTGATCTCTCTGGTTACCCAGTCATTGTTTAAAAGCATGCTGTTTAGTCTCCATGTGTTTGATTTCTTTCTATTGTTTTTATTATAGTTGATTTCCAGTTTTATGCCACTGTGGTCTGAGAAAATGCTTGATATGATTTCTATCTTCTTGAATTTGAAGAGACTTTTCTTATGAACCAACATATGATCTATCTTTGAAAATGACCCATGTGCACTGGAGAAGAATGTATATTCTGTGGCTTTGGGGTGAAATGTTCTGAAGATGTCAATTAATTCCATCTGGTCTAGTGAGTCATTTAGGATTGATGTTTCCTTGCTGATTTTTTGTTTAGAGGATTTGTCCAATGGCGATAGTGGGGTATTAAAGTCTCCTACTATGATTGTATTGCTGTCATTCTCTCCCTTAATATCCTCCAAGAGTTTTTTTATGTATTTAGGTGCTCCTATATTGGGTGCATATACGTTTACCAGAGTTATTTCTTCTTGTTGGATTGTTCCCTTTATTATTATGAAGTGGCCTTCTTTATCTCTTGTTATGTCCTTCACTTTGAGATCTAATTTGTCAGATATAAGTATTGCAACTCCAGCTTTTTTTTCATTTCCATTTGCCTGAAATACCATGTTCCATCCCTTCACCCTCAATCTGTGTGCATCTCTTTTCCTAAAGTGGGTTTCTTGCAGACAGCAGATGTATGGATCATGTTTTCTTATCCAATCGGTTACCCTATGTCTTTTGATTGGAGCATTTAATCCGTTTACATTTAAAGTTATTATTGATAAGTACTTATCTGTTGCCATTTTTAGTCCTTACCCCCGAGTTCCTTCTTCGCTTCCTCTTTCTTTTTATTACAGCAGACCTTTTAACATTTCTTGCATTGCTGGTTTGGTGGTAATATATTCCCTTAGTCCTTTTTTGTCTGTGAAGCTTTTGATTTCACCTTCAATTTTGATTGAGAGTCTTGCAGGGTACAGTATTCTTGGATTCAGACCCTTCCTTTGCATGACTTTGTATATTTCATTCCATTCCCTTCTGGCCTGACAAGTTTCTGTTGAGAAGTCAGTAGCTAGTCTTATGGGGGTTCCTTTGTAGGTAACTTTCTGTTTCTCTCTGGCTGCTTTTAAAATTCTTACTTTGTCGTCGGTATTTGCCAATTTAATTATAATGTGCCTCGGTGTCGGTTTGTTGGGGTTCATTTTGCTTGGGACTCTGTGAGCTTCTTGGATTTGTGTGGGTTTTTTCTTTTCTATATTGGGGAAATTTTCTGTCATTATTTCTTCAAACAGGTTCTCTAATCCTTGTTCAGTTTCCACTCTTTCTGGAACCCCAATTATGCGGATGTTATTTTGTTTTATGTTATCCCAAAGTTCCCTTAGACTCTCCTCTTGCTTTTTAACTTTTTTTTCTAGAAGCTGCTGTACTTGGGTATTTTTTCCTACCGTGTCTTCTAGCTCACTGATGCGGTCCTCTGCTTCTTCTAGTCTACTTTTGATGCTTTCTATTGTGTTCTTTATAGCAGTGATGTCATTATTCATTTCTTCTTGTTTATTCTGCACCTCCTCTAGTTTCTTCTGCGTTTCTTCTTCATGCTTCTTCACCTCCTCTAGGCTCTTACTCATATTGTCAAATTTGTCTTCCATTCTTTTCAACCACATTATGATAATTTCTCTGAACTCTTTCTCTGGTAGGCTTATTTGTGGTTCTATTTTGTTTACTTCCTTTTCTGGTGAAACCTGCCGCTCTGTCTTTTGTGGGCTGTTTCTTTTTCTGCCCATGGTCTTTCTTCTCTGGGTGTCTGGTTATGTAGTGCTCTCTCCTACGTTGATTGAAAGGCACAAACTACAACACGACCAGGTACAGCACACAAGGCACTGAGTAGAGATGTATTCAAGATGTTAATAATCACAAATAAGGTGACCACCAATGAAGGACAAATTAGGGGTAAATAGAGAAAGAAGAAGAGGAAAATGAGGAAGAAAGAAAAGAAAGAAGTGCCAAAATCAAATTCGGAGAGTGAGAAAAAAAAAGATAAATAAATGAACAATAAAATAAAATAAAATAAGAAAATAAAAAGGAGAAAAAGGAGAAGGAAAGAGGAAGAGAAAAAAGTCAGAGAGAAAAGAAAGTGTATAAGAGAGAAAAGAGGAACAAAATATAGATGTCAGGAGACAACTCCAATAGAACAGTCACTAATCCCAATAAAGGCCAGCAACCAGTACCTAGAGATTAATGCAAATTGCAAATAGCAACTGGTATTGAGGGAGATGAGGGAAAAGAGAGGTAGAAAACAAAGCAAGCAAAAAGCAAAATAAAACAAGTAGAATAAACTAAAACAGTCTCTCAAAAAATTTTTTTCAAAAAATCGATATAATCACTTTTCAGGCAAATAGCAACAAAAGGACATAGAGAAAAAACAACTTTTTGGCTAGTGAAGACTAGAGGGGAGAGGTTTGTGTGGACTTGTAGTAGGGGATTTGAAATTAGATATATAAATGGGGTGAAATTTTAACCAGGTAAAGAGAAAAATAGGGAGAATCAAACGTTGGAAAAGGGAAAGAGAAACAAGACAGCAAAATGGGGAAAGTTAGGAGGAAAGTGTTGGCATAAAGGTGGAGTTGAGTTGGAGTAAAATTATGCTAAAGGGAAGATGAAATTAGAATGTAGAACTCTAATCCCAAAATAAAATAAAGAGAAAACAAAATGACACTTTTTTTTCCCAAAAACGGTAAAGTACTAGTAGTAATTAATAATACTAGTTTAAAACAAAAATGTAATAATTATAAAGATAAAATCAATTGAGGCAGAAAGAAAAAAATATTCTTTTAATTAAAATATGTGAAAATGAAAAATAAAGAATTAAAAATTAAAAAAAAAGAAAAAAGAAAAAAGGGAAAATAAAAAAAAAAGAAGAAGAAAAATAGAATGGTCCTTCACTTCCACTATTATTCTGCTTGGCACTCCTGTTTCCCAGTAGGGGAGGTATTGCAGTTCCCTGTGTTCCCCTCTTGGTGTTTTAATCTCTTTATTCTCTTGTGGTTATGCGAGAGTCAATTTGTGTGTCATCCATTGGGTGGCAGTGTTTCGGAATTGATCTCTGAGACAAAGCACAGGACCTCTCTAGGCTGTGCTCAGATCCTGCTACTCTGTGGTTCCCAAAACCAGTTTGTGGGAGTTTTGTAGCCTGGACACTGCAATAACTCTCAGGTTTTCCCTCTGCCCCAGAGAAAAAGAGAAAAAAAAAAAGAGTCGTTTTCCGGAGCTCTCCTCTGTCAACAGCTCAGAGGGTTTGCCTTCACACTCAGGGATCACGCCCTGACCACCTCTGCGGACCTCTCCAGAGGCAGCTTTCCTGCAGCCCGGCTCCCACAGTGTGAGCGTCTCTGCCCTGCGGGGGTAGGAGACTGCACCCTGGCCCAGGCTAAGTCTGACCCTTCCGCCCGCGCCGTGTGGATCTCTGAATCCTCCGCCTGCGCGTCTGTGCCGCCTGGGAAGCCGCGCTCTGGGTCCTGGCTGCTCTGTGGGTGCCTCCGTCAGCCACAGCTTTCAGACCTCGGCAGACATCCACCTCCCGCTTAAGTCAGGCGCAATCTGACCTTTCCGTGTGCTCTGTGGATCTCTGGTTCCGCCAAGTGTCTGCGCCGATTGGAGAGCGGAGTTCTGGGTCCCCGGGTTCCTGGCTGCTCGATGGGTGCCCAGCCGAAGGCTTCAGAGCGCCGCAGACATCCACCTCCCACTGCAAGATGGCTCGGGCTCCGCGTTCGCGCTGGTGGCTCCGGCGGACAAAAACCCCGTGGCAGTGGGGCTGCCTGGCCGGGAGAGCCCCTTCCAGCAGTTCCCCGCCTTCTCCTGGAGGACAACTGACTCCTAGCTTGCCAACAAACACTCCCAATGCAACTCTCAGCTGCTCTCTCTCCCTCTGCCCAGCGACAAAGCTCCAGACGCGTCCGTCTACTCCGCCGCCATTTTCTCCTCTGTTGTCCATAATTTTTATCTGTACCTTTTTCTTCTTCCTCTTCTTAAGGAATACCCTTCAGCATTTTATATAATCCTGGTTTGCTGGTGATGAACTCCTTTAGCTTTTTCTTATCTGTGAAGCTCTTTATCTGACCTTCCATTCTGAATGATAGGTTTTCTGGGTAGAGCACTATTGTTTGTAGGTGCTTGCTCTTCATCACTATGAATATTTCCTGCCACTCTCTTCTGGCCTGCATAATTTCTGTTGAGAAATCAGCTGACAGTCGTATGGGTACTCCCTTATAGGTAACTAACTGTTTTTCTCTTGCTGCTTTCAAGATTTTCTCTTTGTCTTTTGCCCTTGGCATTTTGATTATGATGTGTCTTGATGTGGTGTTCTTTGGATTCCTTTTGTTTGGGGTTCTGTGTGCTTCCTGAACATGTAAGTCCATTTCTTTCACAAGGTAGGGAAAGTTTTCAGTCATTATTTCTTCAAATAGGTTTTCAGTATCTTGCTCTCTCTCTTCTTCTAGCAACCCCCTAAATCTGATGTTGGTACACTTGAAGTTGTCCCAAAGCTCCTTACACTATCTTCACATTTTCGGACTCTTTTTTCTTTTTGTTTTTCTGGTTGGGTGTTTTTGCTTTCTCATATTTCAGGTCTTTGGTTTGATTTTTGGAGTCCTCTGGTCTGCTGTTGGATTTCTGTATATTATTCTTTATTTCAGACAGTGTATGCTTAATTTCTGACTGGTCCTTTTCTGTGTTTGTTTGTTTGTTTGTTTGTTTGGTTTTGTGTTTTTGTCATTCTCATTAAGATCCTTGAAGGTCACACTAAGTTTCTCAGAAGTCTCACTAAGTTTCTTTGCAGTTTGTGGGAAGTTCTTGAATAATCTTATGGATGTGGTTTTGAACTCTATGTCCAGTAGTTTGCTTTCCTCCATTTCATTCATTTGTGATGTATTTCTTTGTCTCTACATTTTGGCTATTTTCCTGTATTGATGGAGTGGCTTTGTGTGATAGTTGTCTTTTATGGCCCAGTAGCTCTGCCTCCCCAATCACCTGAGATGGAAACCCTTGGTGCACCCCTTTGTGGGCTGGGTACACAGTGTTGTTGTAGTTAAGCCTTGATTGCTATTGGTACACCAAGAGGAATTGACTGCCAGGCCAAATGACTGTGAGGATTAGCTGTGTCTATTAATGGAAGAACTGCTGTGCTAGAGACACCCCTATGGGGCAGTACTTGCTTCATTGGGGCTTTGGTGCTCACCGAGTCTGTCTCTTGAGTGTGTCACTTATGGATGTAAGGAATTGAAATCTAGTGTCGTCCCACACTGACCTCTAGGTATACTGGTTCTTGGATCTTCAAGGAGGTGCAAGTCAGCTAGTGTCTGAGGCCACCCAGCAGGAGCTACAGGGAGACCTGCAGATTTCTTCTCTTTGCTTGGAGTTTGGAAGTTTTGGAGTTGTCTTACCTAGTTGCAATTTGTTAGATTAACCTGCTAGAGGGAAGGCCATTCATATGCAAAAGCCACTACACAGCTGGGTAGGTTTGTAAATAGGGTGGAGCAGGGTCTCAGGGAATCACTAGGGCGTAGCAAACAGCCCTGGCTGCCAGTCAGCCCTCTCTGCTTTGTGTCCCCGTGTCCGGAGTCCTGTGCTCCAGTGCAGTAAACAATGATTCCTGTGTGTAGCTCTGACAGAGAGCCACCTTCCCTTTCTGACTCGGTGGCAGATAATCCAGTTTCTCCTTGTATGGGTCTGGATCCCCAGAATCTCATCAGAAATTGGAGTTCAGAGCAGTGGGGAACTTGTAATTCCCTTCCAATTGAAAAAAATAGCTCACTTCAGCCCAATTCATGGACATGTTTGTACCTCTGCCTTTCTGAGCCTCTGCATGTCCTACCAGGTCTCAGTGTACATTTTTCTTTCCTTGTAGGTGTAGAACTTCCACTCTGCCATTTTTCTCGTAGTTCTGGGGAATATTAATTTTGTCTTTTAGTTGTAGTTTTGGTGTAATTATGAGAGGCAGTACTTATAGGTGTATACCTTACGCTGCCATCTTGGTTCTCTGTTGTATTTTTATTATCATTAGTTTAGAGAATGTTTTTAATTTCTTCTTTGATCTCATTGGTACTGCAATCAATATTTAATAACATGCTATTCAGCTTAGAAGTGTTTAAGTGTTTTGAATTGTTTTAATTTTAGTTTATTTCTAATATTATGCCATTCTGGTCTGAAAAGATGCTGGGTAGCGTTTTAATCTTCTTATATTTGGGGAAACTTTGCTTGTGACCCAGTATGTGGTCTAATATTGAAAATGTCCTATGTGCACTTGAGAAGAACGTATATTCTGCAGCTTTGGAGCAAAATGTTTTGAAGATGTCAATTAAGTCCATCTGATCTAATGAGTCATTTAGGATTGATGTTTCTTTGATGACTGTTGGCTAGAGGATTTTTTTTTAATTTTTATTTTTTATTAATATGTTAAATGTGTACATATCTTCCCATTGCACCCCCCCCATTCCCATGCATGCCCTAACTCCCCAGTGACTTGTGTCCTTTGGTTGTGCTTGTAGGCATGCATACAAGTCCTTCAGTTGATCTCTTATCTACCCCACCTCTCCCTAACCTTCCAACTGTAGTTTGACAGTCTGTTTGATGCTTTACTGCCTCTGTAACTATCTTTTTGTTCATCAGTTTATAATGTTCTTTATTATCCATAAATGAGTGAGATCATGTGGTATTTTTCTTTCATTGATGGGCTTATTTCACTTAGCATAATGCTCTTCAGTTCCATCCAGGTTGCTGCAAATGGTAAGAATTCATTCTTTTTGATAACAGCATACTATTCCATTGCGTAGATGTGCCATATATTTTGATCCAGTCATCTGCTGATGGGCACCTAGGCTGTTTCCAAATTGTAGCTATTGTAAATTGTGCTGCTATGAATATAGGGGTGCATATATCCTTTCTTATTTGTGTTTCTAGTTGCTTAGGATATATTCCTAAGAGTGGGATACTGGGTCAAATGTAAGTTCTATTTTTAATTTTTTGAGGAAACTCCATACTGTCTTCCACAGTGGCTGCACCAGTCTGCATTCCCACCAGCATGAGGATTCCTTTTTCTATGCATCCTAGCCAATACTTGTCCTTTGTTGATTTGTTGATGATTGCTATTCTGACAGGTGTGAGATGATATCACATTGTCGTTTTGATTTGCATCTCTCAGATAATTAGTGACTTTGAGCATGTTTTCATGTGTCTCTTGGCCTTCCTTCTGTCTTCCCCTGAAAAGATTCTATTTAGGTCTGTTGCCCATTTTTTTTTTATTGGGTCATTCATCTTCCTTTTATTCAGTTGTATAAGTTGCCTGTAGATGTTGGGTATTATACCTTTATAAGTAATAACATTTTCAAATATGTTCTCCCCGTAGTGGGCTTTCTTGTTGTTTTGTTGATGGTTTCTTTTGCTGTGAAAAAGTTTTTTTATTTTGATGTAGTCTCATTTGTTTATTTTCTCTTTAGCTTCCATTACTATAGGAGCAGTATCAGTGAAGAAGTTCCTTTGGCATATATCTGAGATTTGCTGCCTGTGGATTCCTCCAGTATTTTTATGGTTCCCACTCCTATGTTTAAATCTTGTATCCATTTGGGGTTTATTTTTGTGTATGGTGTAAGTCGGTGGTCTAGTTTCATTTTTCGGCATGTATCTGTCCAATTTTCTCAACACCATTTGTTGAAGAGACTCTCCTGACTCCACTGTATGTTCATGCCTCCTTTGTCAAATATTAATTGAGCATAGTGATTTGAGTCGATATCTGGATTCTTTATTCTATTACATTGGTCTATATGTCTGTTCTTGTGCCAGTATCAGACTATGTTGAGAACAGTGTTTTTCTAATACAGCTTGAAATCTGGTATTGAGATCCCATCTACTTTATTCTTCTTTCTCAGGTTACTGCGGCTATTCAGGGTCTTTTTTGGTTCCAGATGAATCTTTGAAGAGTTCTTTCTAGGTCTGTGAAATATGCCATTGGTATTTTAATAGGGAGTTCATTGAATCTATAGATTGCTTTGGGTAGTATGGACATTTTAATGATGTTGATTCTCCCAATCCATGTGCATGGTATGCTCTTCCATCTGTTAACATCTTCCTCTATCTCTTTTTTCAGTGTCCTGTAGTTTTCTGCATATAGGTCTTTTACCTCCTTAGTTACTAAGTTTATTCCTAGGTATCTTAATTTTTTTGGTGCGATGGTAAATGAGATTGCTTTTTTAGTGTCTTTCTGTAATTTCACTATTAGTGTATAGAAATGCCATAAATTTCTGTGCATTAATTTTGTATCCTGCTACATTGCTGAACTCGTTTATTAAGTCTATTATTTTTCTGATGGAGTCTTTAAGATTATTTTATGTACAGTATCATGTCATCTGCAAATAAGGACAGCTTTACTTCTTCTTTTCCAATTTGGATACCTTTTATTTCTTCTTCTTGTCTAAATGCAATGGCTAATACTTCCAGTATTATGTTGAACAGGAGTGGTGAGAGTGGGCTTCCCTGTCTTGTTCCTGGTCTTAGGGGAAATGCTTTTAGTTTTTGCCCATTGAGTATGATGCTAGCTGTGGGTTTATCATATATGGCTTTTATTATGTTGAGGTATGTTTTTATCAAAAAAGGGTGTTGGTTTTTGTCAAATGCTTTTTCTGCATCAATTGATATGACTATGTGATTTTTATCTCTCAATTTGTTTATGTGATGAATTACGTTTCTTGATTTGCAGATATTGTACCATTCTTGCAATCCTGGGACAAATCCTACTTGGTCATGGTGTATGATCTTTCTGATGTTTTGCTGAATCTGATTTGCTAGAATATTGTTGAGGATTTTGGCAACTATTTCATGAGTGATATTGACCTGTAATTCTCTTTCATTGTGTTATCTTTATCTGGTTTTGGTATAATGGTGATACTGGCTTCATAGAAGGTGCTGGGACGTCTTCCTTCCTCTTGAATTTTCTTTGAATAGTCTGAGGAGGATAAGTTTTAATTCTTCCTTGAATTTTTGATAAAACTACCCTGTGTAGCCATCTGGCCCAGGGTTTTGTTTGCTGGAAGCTTTTTGATGACTGCTTCAATTTCTTCCATCGTTATTTGTCTATGGAAATGTTTAGATTCTTCTTGATTGACTTTTGGAAAGTTATATTTTTTAAGGAATATATCCATTTCCTCCAGGTTGTCTAGTTTTTTGGAATAGACTTTTTCATAGTATATTTTAACAATTCACTGTATTTTGGTGGGGTCTGTTTTTATTTTGCTCTTTCATTTCTGATTTATTTTTATTTGAATCCTCTGTGTTTCTTGGTGAGCCTGGCTAGAGGTCCATCAATCTTGTTTATCCTGTCAAAGACCCAGCTCTTGGTTTTGTTGATCTTTTGAATTGTTTCTTTGGTCTCTATGTCATTTATCCCCACTCTGATCTTTACTATTTCCTTCCTTCTGCTTACACTAGGCTTTCCTTGTTGCTCTCTTTCTAACACTTTGAATTGTAGGGTGAGGCAATTTACTATCATTGTTTCTTGTTTTTAGCAGTAGGCTTGTAAAGCTATGAATTTCCCTCTCAAGACTGCTTTCACTGTTTCTTATAGATCTTGGATTTTTGTGTTTTCATTGCCATTTGTTGCCATGATGTGTTTTATTTCTTCGTTGATCTATATGGTAACCCAATCATTGTTTAATAGCATGCTGTTTACTCTCCATGCTTTGATTTCTTTCGATTGTTTTTATTATAGTTGATTTCCAGTTTTATGCCACTGTGATCTGATAGGATTCTTGATATGATTTCTATCTTCTTGTATTTGAAGAGTCTTTGCCTATGACCCAACCTATGGTCTATCTTTCAAAATGACCCATGTGCATTTGAGAAGAATGTATATTCTCTGGCTTTGGAGTGAAATGTTCTGAAAATGTCAATTAATTTCATCTGGTCTAATACGTCATTTAGAATTGATATGTCTTTGCTGATTTTTTGTTTAGAGGATTTGTCCAATGGTGATTGTGGGGTACAAAAGTCTCCTACTATGGCCAAATCTGGTTTGGCTCAGTGGATAGAGTGTTGGCCTGGGGATTAAAGTCCCAGGTTTGATTCCTGTCAAGAGCATGTACATTGGTTGGGGGCACATCCCTAGTAGGGGGCATGCAGGAGGCGGCTGATCAATGTCTCTCTCTTATCGATGTTTCTGGCTTTCTATCCCTTTCCCTTCCGCTCTGTGAAAAATCAATAAAATACATATAAAAATTTAAAAAACATAAAGTCTCATAATATGATTGTATTGCTATCAATTTCTCCCTTGATATACTCCAGGAGTTTTTTTTATGTATTTAGGTGCTCCTGTATTTGGTGCGTATATGTTTACCAGAGTTTATTTCTTCTTATTGGATTGCTCCCTTGAGTATTATGAAGTGGCATTCCTTATGTCTTGTTATGTCCTTCAATTTGAGATCTAATTTGTCAGATACAAGTATTGCTACCCTAGCTTTTTTCATTTTATTATTTCCATTTGCCAGAAAAACCGTCTTCCATCCTTTCAACCTCAGTCTGTGTGCATCTTTTTTTCTGAAGTGGGTTTCTTGTACACAGCACATATATGGTTGATGTTTTTTTTTATTTAGTCCATTACCATATGTCTTTTCATTGGAGCATTTAATCCATTTACATTTAAAGTTATTGTTGATAGGTATTTATTTCTCCTCATTTTTATTCTTTACCCCCGTGTTCCTTCTTTGCTCCCTATTTCTTTTTCTTTCTTTTTTAAATTAAATCTTTATTATTCAGATTATTACATTTGTTACTCTTTTTTCCCTTCTTTAGCTCCCCTCCACCCACATCCCACCCTTCCTTCTACCCTTACCTCCCTCCCATTAACCTCATCCATAGGTGTATGATTTTTGTCCAGTCTCTTCCTGTATATCCCTTACCCCTTTACCCCTGAGAATTATCAGTCCACTCCCTTTCTGTGCTCCTGATTCTATTATATTCACCAGTTTATTCTGTTGATCAAATTTTTAATTCACTTAATTTTCAGACTCATTTGTTGATAGATATGTATTTGTTCATAATTTTTTGTCTTTTACCTTTTTCTTCTTCCTCTTCTAAGAGAGTATCTTTCAGCATTTCATATAATACTGGTTTGGAGTTGATGAACTCCTTTAGCTTTTTCTTATCTGTGAAGCTCTTTACTGCCCTTCAATTCTGAATGATACCTTTGCTGGATAGAGTATTCTTGGTTGTAGGTTCTTGCTATTCATCACGTTGAATATTTCTTGCCACTCCCGTCTGGCCTGCATCGTTTCTGTTGAGAAATCAGCTGACAGTTGAATGGGTGCTCCCTTGTAGGTAATGAACTGTTTTTCTCTTGCTGCTTTTAATATTCTCTCTTTGTCTTTTGCTCTTGGTATTTTAATTATGATGTGTCTTGGTGTAGTCCTCTTTGTATTCCTTTTATATGGGGTTCTGTGTGCTTCCTGGACTTGTTTTCAGTCATTATTTCTTTAAGTAGGTTTTCAGTATCTTGCTCTCTCTCTTCTTCTGGCACCCCCACAATTCTGATGTTGGTAGGCTTGAAACTGTGCCAGAGTCTCCTTACATTATCTTCACATTTTTGGAATCTTTTTTCTTCTTGCTTTTCCAGTTGAGTGTTTTCTGCTTCTTTATATTTCAAATTTTTGACTTGATTCTTGCCTTTCTCTAGTCTGCTGTTAGGACTCTGTATAGTATTTTTTTTTATTTCAGTCAGTGTATGTTTAATTTCTAGTTGGTCCTTTTTCATCTCTAGTTGATACTTTTTCATCTCTAGTTGATCCTTTTTCATCTCCTCTTGGGTCTCACTAACTTCATCCAACTTTTCTAGGATATTCTTGAAAAACCTTATAAGCGTGGTTTTGAACTCTATTTCCAGTCATTTTTTTTCCCCATTTCTTTTGCTTGTGATCCCTTCCCTTGTCTCGGCATTTTCACTATGCCAGGAGAACTCCTCTGTTGGATTCAGCCTTATGATACCAGACTTGCAAAACTGCAAAAGCCTCTCTGTTGAGCTTGGGATGGGTGGAGTCTCAGGGCTTAAGGGACCGCCTTGCCTTTCCCATCGGCCCAGCCCTCCATGGCCCCTGAGTCTTATGTGACTGGGTAACTGTTGGAGCGATCCCTGTGCATGCATGCGCTCTCTTGCAGTGCCTCTAGACTGCTTCACCTCCAGCTCCTCTGCACTTCGGGACCATATGAGTCTGGGTCCCCAGAGTTTCGCCCGAAACTGGGGTTTAGTGGAGTTAGAAGTGGCACAATTGGGAGGGACTGTCTCCTGCCCACTTGTGAAAGCCAGCGGCACAATCAGCTGTCGGTTCTCTGCTCGCAGTGCCGTGTGCACCACCAGACTTCTGATCTTTTACAAGTCCACTAAATTTCCGTGCACTTCTCCCTTTTCACAGTCCAAACTCCCCCCTGTATGAGTTTCAGCTGTACCTGGGGTTTAGTGTCATAAGATAAGGGGTTCAATGTCTTTGAGAGTCTCCGTATCCCTCCCAACAGAGAAAGCCAGCCGGGTTCTCTGCCACCCGCTCTCTCCACGCACGCGTTTCCGTACCTCAGCTTTTTGCAGCTCCTCTGGGTCTCTGTGAGCCCCTCTCTTTCCTTTTAGTTGTAGAATTTTCCCTCAGCCAGCTTTCCTGTGGTTCTGCATGATGTCCGTTCTGTCTTTTAGTTGTAGTTTTGAAATTTTGTGCGAGACAGCAGTGTAGGTGTTTACCTATGCTGCCATCTTGGATTCTTCTTCTTTCTTTCTTGCTTGCTTATTTTCTTTAGAACAGACCCTTTCACATTTCTTGCATTGCTGGCTTAGTGGTAATAAGTTCCCTTAATCCTTTTTTGTCTGTGAAGCTCCTGATTTCACCTTAAATTTCGATTGATAGCCTTGTTGGGTATAGTATTCTTAGATTCAGATTCTTCTTCTGCATGACTTTGTATAGTTCATTCCATTCCCTTCTGGCCTGATGAGTGTCTGTTGAGAAGTCAGTTGCTAGTCTGATGGGGGTTTCTTTGTAGGTAACTTTCTGTCTCTCTCTGGCCACTTTTAAGATTCTTACTTTGTCGTTGGTTTTTGCCAATTCAATTATAATGTGCCTTGGTGTTGGTTTTTTGGGGTTCATTTTGCTTGGGACTCTGAGCTTCTTGGATTTGTGTGGGTTTTTTTCCTCCCTATATCAGGGAACTTTTCTGTCATTTTTTCTTCAAACAGGTTTTCTATTCCTTGCTCAGTTTCCACTCTTTCTGAAACCCCAATTATGCAGATGTTGTTTTGCTTCGTATTATCCCAAAGTTCCCTTAGGGTCTCCTCTTGCTTTTTAATTTTCTTTTCTAGAAGCTGCTGTCCTTGGGAATTTTTTCCTACCTTGTCTTCTAACTCACTGATGTGGTCCTCTGCTTCTTCTAGTCTACTTTTGATCCTTTCTATTTAGTTCTTTACAGCAGTGATGTCATGTTTCATTTTTCTTTGTTCTTCTTCATTTCCTCTTGGTTCTTACTTATATTGTCGAATTTGTCTTCAATTCTTTTCAGCCACTTTATGACCATTTCTCTGAATTCTTTGTCTGGGAGGTTGCTTGCCTCCATGTTTTTTACTTTCTTTTCTGGTGATACCCACTTTTCTTTTATATGTGGGCTATTTCTTTGTCTGCCCATGGTCTCTCTTCTTTGGGTGTCTGGTTATTTTGTTCTCTTTCTCCTTATCTCAAGCGAAATCTGACCTTTCCGTGTGGCGTGTGGAGCTCCTCTGAATCCAAGTGTTTGTGCCAATTGGGAAGCGGTGTTCTGGGGCTTGTAGCTGTTTGGTGAATGCTACAGCTGTAGATTTCAGGATTCCATAAACATCCACTTTCCCCTTCAAGATGGTGTGGTCTCCATCAGGGAACTGGTGGCTCAGGCAGGGAACCCGGGAGCAGTGGGGGCTGCCCCGTCAGAGGAGCCCCATCCAGCAGTGCCCCAGTTTCTCCATGAGTATAGTATCCCTTAAATTGACAACAGACATGCCCTATGCAACCCTTAGCTGTTCTCTCTGTCTGCTCAGGGAGAAGGCTCAGGACATATCCATCTATTCTGCCACCATTTTTTCCCCTTAGCTAGAGGATTTATCCAATGATGTCAATGGTGTATTAAAGTCCCCTACTATGATTTTATTGTTGTGTATCTTGATATCTTCCAGGAGATTTTTTTTATGTATTTGGGTGTTTCTGCATTGGGTGCATATATGTTTACCAGGGTTATATCTGTCCCTTTAGTATTATGAAGTGGCCTTCCTTATCTCGTTATGGCCTTCACTTTGAGTTCTATTTTGTCAAATAGAAGTATTGCTACCCCAGCTTTTATTTCACTTCCATTTGCCTGAAAAATATTTTTCCATTCCTTCACTTTCAGTCTTTGTGATTCCTTTGTTCTGAGGTGGGTCTCTTGTAGACAGCATATATATAGGTCATACTTTTTTATCCATTCACCCACTTGATGTCTTTTGATTGGAGCATTTAGTCTGTTTACATATAAAGTTATTATTGAGTGGTACTTTTTTGTAGCCATTTTTATTTCTTGAGGTTGTGTTCCTCTTATCTTTTTATTTCTTCTTTTTACAGCATCCCCTTTAGCATTTCTTACATTGTTGTTTTGTTATTGATAAACTCCCTTAGTCTTTTTTTGTCTGTGAAGCTCCTGATTTCCCCTTCAATTTTCATTGATAGTCTTGCTGGATAGAGTATTCTCAGATAGAGTCCCTTGCTTTGCATCACTTTGTATATCTCCTTCCATTCCCTTCTATCTTGATGTGTTTCTGTTGAGAAAGCATTTG
This sequence comes from Lasiurus cinereus, assembly GCA_011751065.1. NCBI lineage: Eukaryota > Metazoa > Chordata > Mammalia > Chiroptera > Vespertilionidae > Lasiurus > Lasiurus cinereus. The sequence goes on from JAAGEH010000012.1 coordinate 6,348,951, forward strand.
ATACTCTGATAGGGGATCCTTGTAGGTAACTCTCTGTCTCTCGCAGTGTTTAAGATTCTCTCTTTGTCGATAACATTTGCCATTGTAATTAAGTGTGTCTTTTGTGGGTCTTTTGGGATTCATCTTGTTTGGTACTCTTTTACTTGAGTAACTTTTTTCTTCCCATATCAAGGAAGTTTTCTGTCATTATTTCTTCAAACAAATGTTCTAATCCTTGTTGCTCTTCTTGTCCTCAGGCAGCCTTATTATACGTATGTTATTTCATTTTGCATTTTTCCCAAGACTCCCTTGGGTTTTCCTCCTGCTTTTTCATTTTTTTTTCTAGTTGCTGTTCAGATTAGACTTGTTTCTGTACCTGATCTTCTAACTCGCTGATTTGGTCCTCTGCTTCTTTTAGTCTACTGGTGAAGCCTCCCATGGTGTTTTTGATTATAGCTATATCATTTTTCATTTCTTCCTGATTTTTGCATAAGTTGTTGATTTTATCATCCAGTGTATGACCTGTATGACCATTACTCTGAATTCTTTTTTTGTCATGTTGCATTCTTCTGTTTCACTTATTTCTTTACTTGATGATTCCTCCTTTTCTTCCCTCTAGAAATTGCTTCTTTGTCTCTCCATTCTGACTATCATCAGAAGGTTCAGATGTCAAGTTTCAGGAGCCTAGACTGTGTGCTCTGGGAGTTTGGCGCCCTCCATTTTCACTGAAGAGCTCTGATACCAAGACGTGAAGTTGCTGTGGGTTGGTGGGAACCACACTCACCCTGGGTCTGAGTCACAGGCACTTAGTGTGCACCTAGAATCAGGTATCCTGCCTGCACCACATTGAAACAGAGAAACCACTGGCATGTGCCCAAAATCCAAGTGCCCTATTGCTTGTCAAAAGTCAGAGGCTTCCTGTGTCCATGCTGAGAATCGAGTATCAGAGTATCTGTTTCTGGCTTCTACCTCACACTGAGAATCAGGTCCCTGTGTGTACATGTGCCAATAATTGGAGTCACTGGCTCTTAGTGTGAATGTACTGGGAATCGGGGATCTCAGGTGCATGTAATGAGGAATGGCGTCTAGTCACTGGTGGTCAATGCTCCCTCTTGTGTAGAGATTCAGGGTTCCTGATCTGCCCGAAAGACCAGGTTGTTCAGTTGCACTGTGTTAGCAGGAGGCCCCCTTCTGCCCTGTGTTAAACAGCCTTCTGTGTACATTTGCCCTGAATCAAATTCAGGTGGCACTGCCCCTTAGTGTGAGTGAGGAGTCAGGTCACACGGATGTGCACTGTGGAAAACAAACTCCCTGTGTCCATGTACCCAGGCTCAAATTCAGTGCTGCTTTCCTTGTGTGGGCATAGGGTCTGGTCATGTGGAACAAACTCCCCAAGACTGCACATCCAGGTTCAAATTCACTACATCCTCTCTTCTAAAGTGCAGGGTCTGGTCATGGGAAATTAATTCTCCAGGTTTGTACTCCAGACTCAAATTCAGTGCTGTCTTCCTGCATGGGCATAGGATCTGGTCACAGAAAACAATGTCCCCAAGATCATGCAGCTATGCTCATATTCAGGACTGCCTTTTTGTCTGGGTGTGGAGGAGAGTCACAGGAAACAAATTCCCCAACTTCGCAAGATCAGGCTCAAGTTCAGCACTGTTTTCCTGCCCTGCATGAGCGCCCAATCTGGTCGCAGAAGACCAGCTCCCTAGGTATGAGTGGTTAGGTTCGAATTCCACTCATTTTCTTGCCTATGCATGGAGGTGAGTCACGGGAAACAAATTCTCTTAGTTTGCAAGTCCAGGGTCAAGTTCAGCACTGTTTCCCTGCTCTGCATGGGTGCAAGATCTGGTCGCAGAAAGTACCTCCTTTGGGATGAATAGCTAGGCTTGAATTCCACTTGGTCTCCCTGCCTGGGCGCAGAGATGAGTCACAGGAACAAATTCTCCAAGTTTGCAAGTCCGGAGTCAAGTTCAGTGCCGTCTCTCTGCTCTGCATGATAACAGGATCTGGTCACAGAAGACCAGCTCCCTAGTAATGAGTGACTAGGCTTGAATTCCGCTCAGTTTCGCTGTCTGGGAGCAGAGAGTAGTTGCCGGAAACAAACTTCCCATGTCTGACACCAAGGCTCAAAGTCAGGCAGAGTTGCCACTGCTTTGTGTGTGCAGAAACCCTACTATTGTGCGGCTGGGGTCTGGTAGTTTTTATGTCTTTGCTATGGGGACAGCAAGGGAGGAGGATTGGCTTTGTGACTCAGAGAAATCTGTGGCCAGGTGCCTGGAGTCCTGGTGTCCCTGGGTCTGCAGCTGTGGTGGTAGGTTTTCTACCAGAGTGGCTGTAGGGTCCTGATTTGCTTCCAAGAGCAGACTGGGTGTTGGCAAGGCAAGGATCCTAGTTTCAAACAGTTCTGTTCTTCAAGATGAGTGCTCTCTGTGCTGCTGGTCTCCTCCCCAGAGCGTTTACAGTGGCCACGGGGTTTTGCCATCTAAGACTGCCTGGATTGGCAGCCCCTTGGAAGAACTGCAGAATCTAACTACCTATTTCACTCACACACACACCTACATATGTCCACACATACCTCTATCACTCCCTCATTCTCTCACACTCTTCCTCTCTACCTTCCTGCCTGTTACCATCTTCCCTCCCCCAGCCCTGCTGCTTTTCACAGCTGGATGTTATGTGGGCCTCAGGTCTCAGCTCTGGTGATCTGGGTTGTGGAGCCCAGCCTGCACTCCAGGCCTCAATCTTCTGAGGAAACAGACCCTCCTGTAGTCCAAAGCTCCTTCTTCACTGTCAGCCTGCCATACTTGGAAGCTGGGTCAGCCCCTATCACAACCTGATCTTTCTTAGAGGTCTCCAGGTATTTTAATTCCTTTCTTGATATAAGTTTCCTCAGCTGGACCTCAGTTGGTAACTCTGGTGCATGTTTCCCACTTTAGTTTTATTTCATTCTGGCCCTGGGAGAAGGTGCAAGAAAGTTCTGCCTATTTAGCTCCCATATTTTCTTTTACCTTTGTTTTTTGAAATTCAGTTTTCACTGGGTATAAAATGCTAACTTAATCTTTTTTCCCTTACTTTACAAATCTTGCTCTAATACACTACTTCTTTAGAGTCTATTTTTATGTTAAATTTTCTTTCTTCCTGACTATATGGTAAAACCTTAGCATGAAAGATCATGTAACCCCATGACTTGGAACAGAGAAAACCTTTAAAAAATGTTTGCTGATTTACCTCAATCACTGTTTCACATAAACCAGTGGTATCTTCCATCTATCACTTCAAACCCTAACCATTCTTTAAAATGTAATATTTCTTGTGACTCCCTAAATACTTTTTCCCCTTTCCTACCAACTTCCTTGGTAAATGATGAAACAATGTCTATTTTTTATTCACTCAACAGTAACCTATTAAGTACCTATAATTTTCCAGAGGATATGCCAGCTGTTGGGGATGCAGGACAAAACAGATATTTTATTCATGGGGCCTAACTTTGATTAAGGAGAGACAGATAATGAGTAAGTAAACAAATAAATTAATTATACAGTGTAATGTGTACAATGAGAAAACTAAAGGATACGCTACAATAAAGAATAAAAAAGGAAATTGTGACTAGGAAGAGTAAGAAAGGTCTTTAAAAGGAAGTAACAATGTGTCAGAGATTGAAAATTAATATTGAAGAATAAGTTATACATTTGATTGAACTACTATGTAGCCATAAGAAAAAATTAAAGCTTACTTTTTGTGACAGCATAAATGGATCTAGAAGGTATTATGCTAAGTGAAATAAGTCAGACAGGAAAAGACAAATAACATATGATTTCATTTAGTTGGATAATCTTAAAAACAAAATAGGAATAGACTCATAAATATAGAATACAGACTGATGCTTGACAGAGGAGAGGGATGTTGGGGGACCTGGGTGAAAAAGGTTAGGGGAGTAAGTAGTACAAACTGGTAGTTACAATATAGTCACAGAGATGTAAATTGTAGCACAGGGAATTTAATCAATAATATTTTAATAACTTTATGGGGCCAATTTGGTATTTCAAATACTCTGTAAAATACATGATTATCCAATAATTATGCTGTATGTCTTAAAATAATATAGAGTAATATTAAATGTATAAAAATATAATTAATTAAAATGTAAAAATATTTATTTGGTAATGTGGGAAATGTAAGAGGAATCTGGGAGATCTGGCTCTAATTTGGGTCTAGGTATTTGGATTTGGTCAGGACTGACTGCATAATTTTCAGGCCCATGTGCAAAATGAAAATGGAAGGCCCTTTATTCAAAACACAACAAAACAGTTCTAAGATACAAAGATATAAAACTTTCCTGTCTTGCTGGTTTGTATTTGCCATTTAATGTAATGCCCCTTGGACATGGAGAGATACAGGATACAGGGCAAGTGTAGACCCTCACAACTGTCAGGTCCACTGCCTTTTGACTTGATGTGTATATGAGGAAGCTCTTTATCCCAGTTTTTGGGGGGTGGGACAGGGCAGTTAATCTTCCTGTCACAAGGGCTTACTGCCCCATTCCATGGTGGATAGATAACTTTCAAGAGATTCCATTCTGTGAGCTGAGTCACACTAAGTACCTGGTTCAGGGATGGCCAAGGGGCTCTCCCCTCAGGAATTGCCTGCCAAACATGCTGGAGTGCTGCTAGCCCAGGCCCATTCTCCCTATTTCTATGCCCAGAATCCCTCTACAGTCAGAGAGGGTCAGTGAAATGTCAGCCTTCTTCCTTCAAAGTGACCTGATGGCTATCCCAGATAAATAATAGCAGTGGCTAGTAGAGAGCTACAAGGTCAAGAGAACACTAGGGCAAAAGCAATCATCCAAGAACTGGTCCTATAGAGGTTGGGAGATGGCAGGATGTGCTAAGCATCTGGAGCATGCTCCATATCCCACTGGATTTATAAAACACAAATTCAAGGATTAAATTAGTAAGAATTGGTAGGTGGCTCAGTAGGGATCCATGTGCTGAGTTGTTCCCCCATAGGCAGAAACCATCTTTCTCAGGCTGAGCTTTCCCATAAATGCAGCTTTTGCTCAGAGGTGGGGGCCGGGGGTTGGGGTACAGGTTGGGATGGGAAGGGGGTAAAGAAGGGGGAGGAGTGGACTAGGTAGGTGAAGGGGAAAAATTGCCCAACCCGTTAGAAACCCTCTCACCCTACTCTGTGAAGTTTACACACCCAGCTAAGCTCTAAAGCCTGAGGCTCATTAAATGACTGAGACTAACAATCAGTCTATAGGCAGAAGCTGATCTTTGGGTGTTTTGAGTTGTTGCCTGACTTGCTTTTGAACCCTGGGTGAGGAAAAGTAGACTTTGGGGCACAGATCAGTTCTGTCCACATGCATCCAGCCCTGGAGGAGGAAGCCACAAGCTGTGGATTGCTGATTGCTTTAAACAGGGTACTCAGGACCAGTCACAAACAGTGTTTGACATTGGCCTGTACCACAGACCCTCCAAAGATGCCCCAAACCAATAAATCCAGTGGCCAGCTTTGGACAACAGAGTAGGATCATAAACAAGAACCAGACAGAAATGAAGAATAATATATCTGACATGAAGAACATCCTGGAAAGGATTAAAAGTAGATTGGATGAAGCAGAGGATTGAATCAATGATTTGGATAACAAGGTAGAAATAAATACCCATTTAGAGCATCAAATAGGGAAAAAGATTTAAAAATCAGGAAGATAAGGGAACTCTACAGCAATCATTATAACTTCAGCTTATCGGAATACCAAAAGGGGCAGTTGATGAGCAAGAAACAGAGAATCTGTTTAAAGAAATAATGACAGCAAACTTCCCCAACCTGGAGAAGGAAAATGCTACACAAGTTCAGGAGGCACAGAGAGTTCCATTCAAGATGAACCCAGACCTAGACACATAATAACAAAAATGGCAAATGTTAAAGACAAAAAAATCTTGAAGGCAGTGAGAGATACAATTACATACAAAGGAGTTTTCATTAGAATGTCAGCTGACTTCTCAACCGAAACACTTCAGACTAGAAGGGAGTGGCATGAAGTACTCGAAGTAATAAAAAGCAAGGGTCTAAATCTAAGATTACTGTATGCAACAAATTTATCATTTAAAATTGAAGGTGAAATAAAAAGCTTTCCAGACAAAAAAGGTTCAAGGAGTACATTAACACCAAACCAGCAATGCAAGAAATGTGCAATGGTTCCCAACCTTCTAATGCTGTGATCCTTTAATACAGTTCCTCATGTTGTGATAACCCCCAACCATAAAATTATGTTCATTGCTACTTTATAACTGTAATTTTGCTACTGATATGAATTGTAATGTGTTTTCCGATGGTCTTAGGTTCTACAGCAGCAGTTCTCAACCTGTAGGTTTTGACCCACAGGTTGAGAACCACTAGCGGGGTTGCCTAAGCCCATCGGAAAATAAAAATATTTACCAATGGACACAGTCACCAGAGGGTGAGGGCATGAGTGGGGGATGGGTGGCAAAGAGGAGATAAGAACACATAGGTAATACCTTAATCAATAAAGAAAATTTAAAAATTAATCAGAAAACAGGGGTGTTAAATAACACACTAGATCAGATGGATCTTACAAATATTTACAGAACATTTCAGCCCAAAGCAACAGAATATTCATTCTTCTCAAGTGCACATGGTAATTCTCAAAGATAAACCACATATTAGGGCACAAAAGTCTATACAAATTCAAGATGATTTATATAATGCCAAGCATCCTTCTCAAATCACAATGGCATGAAGTTAGAACTCAACTACAATTTTAAAAAAAACCCTCAAAAACACTCAAATACATGGAGGCTACATAGCATGTTATTAACAATGAATGGGTTACCAATGAGATTACACAAGAAATTAAAAATATCATGGAAACAAATGAAAATGAACGAATAACCATCAACAATCTATGGGACACAGCAAAAGCACTCCTGAGAGGGAAGTTCATAAAACTATAGGCCTACTTCAAAAAACAAGGAAAAAGACTAACAAACTATTAGAAAGAGAATAGCAAGAAAAGCCTGTAGGAAGTAGAAGGAAGGAAATAATAAAGATATAGCAGAAGTAAATGACATAGAGGCTAAAAAAAAAAAACAGTACAAAAGATTAATAAATCCAAGAGCTGGTTCTTTGAATAGATAAACAAGATTGATGAAATCCTAGCCAGACTCATCAAGAAAGAAACAGAGAGGATCCAAATAAAGAAAATCAGATCTGAAAGAGGCAATATTATAACAGACACCACAGAAATTCAAAGGATTGTAAGCAAATACTATGAACAACTATATGCCAACAAACTGGGCACAATGGACAAATTCCTAGAAACATACAATCTTCCATAACTCAATCAGATGAATCAGAAAACTTGAGTTGGCAAATAACAACTGAGGGAATTAAAGCAGTATTTTAAAAAACTTCCAGCAACCAAAAGTCCTGGACCAGATGGATTTACAGATAAACTTTGCCAAATGTTCAAAAAAGAACTAATACGTACCCTCCTCAAACTATTCCAAAAAATTCAAGAGAAAGGAACATTTCCATGCTCTATTTATATATTCAGCATTATCCCAATGCCAAAACCAGTAAAGACACTACAAAGAAAGTAAATTATAAGTCAGTATCCCTGATGATCACTGGGTCAAATGGTCCCACTTTAGGAATATATCCCAAGTGTCGGAAACCAAATATTGTTCTCACTAAATGGATGTAAACAGGAAGCCAGAAGGCTGGTCAACCTTAATTGCTCTGAAAGGTCAGAGCTAATTACTCACTGTTTAGTTGAAACATTATTGGTTGAAGCAACCTCTATCTGTTTGTTTCATGTTAATTTCTGTTTTTTGTTATTTCCTGCCTAAAGGCTAGGGGTGTGTCCCAAAGCCTTAATAAAAGGGAGAAAAAGGCCAGAGCAAGTGGCAGTCCTTTCCACTAGAGGAAGGCTCCCGCCTGGCCCCCCAATATCACCAAATTAATGCTTTCTAGTCTCTCATTTCGTTTGCGTGCGGCCTCCTTCAGAACCCGAATCCTGACCCGGGAACCCTGAACCACGCAGGACGTGGAAAGAGGTTCCCACACCCAAGAAAATAGAAACACAAATCAGAAAGGATATATGTACCTCTGTGTTCATAGCAGCACAATTTACAATAGCTCAGATTTGGAAATGGCCTAAGTGCCCATTAGCAGATAAGTATATTAAAAAAAACTACAGTACATCTACACAATGGAATACTATGCTGCTGTAAAAAGGAAGGAACTCCTACCATTTGCAACAGCATGGGTGGACCTGGATAGCATTATGCTAAATGAAATAAGTCAGAGAAAGATAAATATCACATGATCTCACTCATTTGTAGAATATAATGTGCAACATAAACTGATGAACAAAAACAGATCCAGGGACAGAGAAGCATCCATCAGACCATCAAACTTCAGTGGGAAGATAGGGGAGGGTAGGGGTAAAGGGAGAGATCAACCAAAGGACCTGTATGCATGCATACAATCATAACCAATGGATACAGTCACCAGAGGTGTGAGGGCATGAGTCGGGTGGGGGGTGGCAAAAGGGGATAAGGACACATAGATAATACTTTAATCAATAAAGAAAATTTAAAAATAAGAAAATATCCCTGATGAACACAGATGATAAAATCCTCACCACAATATTAGCAAATTAGATCCAGGAACACATGAAAAAGATCATACATCATGATCAAGTGGGATTTATTCTGGGGATGCCAGGCTGGGATTATATTCGCAAATCAATAGATGTGATATTTCACATACTAATAAACTATCTAACCCTAAAACTAAATGAATTAGAAAGAGAATAGCAAAAGAGAAACATGCAAATTGACCATCACTCTGCTATGCCCCAAGCCAATCAGGAGGGAATACACAAATTAGAAGGACAAAGATCGTGACTGTCCAGCTGCTCCAGGCGTGGAGTGCCTGGGCAGGGCAGGACAACTGCTTTGAAAGGGAGAGTGGGTGGGGGGGGTGAAGGGATCTACAGGAGTGGCACCCAGCCACAGGGAAGACAAAGACTGCAGACGGAGCGAAGACCTGGGTCCCAGGTGTTGGAAGAAAACTGGTGCTGGAAGCCAAGGGAAGGAAGGCCTATTGCATGAATCTCTTCATGCAGTGGATCTCTAGTTGAAAGATAAAACCACATGATTATATCAATAGATGCAGGAAAAGCACTCGACAAAATCCAAAACCCTTTATTGATAAAATCTCTCAGTAAAGTAGGAATAGAAGGATCATATTACAACATAATAAAGGCCATATACTAAAAGCCCACATAATACTCAATGGGCAAACACTAAAAGGTTTTCCCTTTAGAATAAAAACAAGACAAGGATGACTGATTTTACAATCTTATTCAACATAGTACTGAAAGTCCTAGCCACAGCAATCAGACAAGAAGAAAATATAAAAGGCATCCAAATTGGACAGGAGGAAGTAAAATTGCCATTACTGGGAGATGACATGATATTGTACATAGAAAACCCTAAATACTCCACCAGAAAAATACTAGACTTAATAAATGAATTCAGCAAGATAGCAGGATACAAAGTCAACATCCACAAATTGATGGCATTTTAAAACATCAATAATTAACTCTCAGCAAATCTAAAGGAGCAATCCCTTTTACCATTGCAAGAACAAACAAATCAGATACCTATGAATAAACTTAACCAAGGAGGGAAAAGACTTGTACTCTGAAAAAAATAAGTAAAGGAAGATACAAGCAAATTAAGTGTATAACATGTTCATGGATTGGAAGAATTAATGTTATTAAAATGTCTATACTACCCAAAGCAATCTACAGATTTAATGTACTAGTAATCACTATTAAAATGCCAATGGCAAAAAAAATGCCAATGGCATACTTCACAGAATTAGAACAAATACTCCAAAAATGTATATGGAACCATAAAAGACCCCAAATAGCTGCAGTGATATTGAGAAAGAAGAATGAAGTAGGAGGGATTACAATACCGAATATCAAACTATACTACAAAGCCATTGTAAACAAAACAGGCTGGTACTGGCACAAGAACAGGCATATAGACCAATGGATTAGAACAGAAATCCCAGAAATTGACCCACACCATTATAGTCAATTAATATTTGATAAAGAAGGCAAGAAAGTACAGTGGAGTCAAAACAGCCTCTTTAACAAATGGTGCTGGGAAAACTGGGCAGACAGACACATGTCAAAAGATGAAACTAGACCACCAACGTACAGTATACAAAAGAATAAACTCAAAAATGGATAAAATATTTAAATGTAAGGAATGAAACCATAAAAATCTTAGAGGAGAATATAGGCAGTAAAATCTTAGACATCTCATGTAGCAATATATTTATGGATAGGAAGTTCCATTTCCTAGGGCAAAAGAAACTAAAGAGAACATAAACAAATATGACTACAACAAAATAAAAAGGTCTTTACAGCAAAATAAATCATCATCAAATTTAAAAGGGAATCCACTGGGACACATGTTTGTCAATAATACATCCGATAAGGGGTTAATATCCAAAATATATAAAGTATTCACACCATTCAACAAAAAGAAGAGAATCCAGTTTAAAAATAGGCAGAAGACTGGAATAGATTCCAAAAAGTACATACAAATGGCTGAGAGACATGAAAAAAAAAATGCTCAGTCACTAATCATCAGAGATATGCAAATTAAAACCACAATGAGATATCACCTCACATCTGTCAGAATGGTTATCATCAAAAATTCAACAAACAATAAGTGCTGGCAAGGATGTGGAGAAAGGGAATACTAGTTCACTGCTGGTGGGAATGCAAACTGGTGCAGCCACTGTGAAAAAAATAGTATGAAATTTTCTCAAAAATAAAAATGGAACTTTCATTTGAGCCTGTGACTCCACTTCTGGAAATATAGCCTAAAAAACTCCAAAACACCAATGACAAAGAATATATGCACCCCTATCTTCATAGGACTGTTATATACAATAGCTCAGATTTGGAAATAGCCCAAGTGACCATCGTAGATAAGTGGATAAACAAATCTTAGGATATTTACACAATGGACTACTATGCTGCTATTAAAAAGAGAGATCTCTTATCCTTTTGGGACATCATGGATGGACCTGGAAAACATTATACTAATTGAAATAAGCCATTTGATAAAGACAAATATCACATGATATCACTTATTTGTAGAATGTAATGAACAAAATGAATTGACCAACAAAATAAGACCTGAGGAATGGAGGCATGGAAGAAACATACCTTGATATGGGTTTGAGGGAGGATGAGGAGAGATAAACTATAGAACTTATATGCATTGCCCATGGACATAGGGAATAGGGTAGTAAAGACCTGGGGGGGTGGGTAGAGATTGGGAAGAAGGAGTAAAATGGGGCAAAAATGGAAGATATTTGTAATACAACAAGAAAAATATATTTAATAATGAAAAAAAACAACAAGCAAAACAAAACAATCAAATAAAAAATTGAAGAAGAAATAAAGAGCTTCTCAGAAAAGTGAAAGCTAAAGGACTTTGTTGCTACTAAACAAGTATTATGAGAAATGTTAAAGGGCCTGATGGAAGAAGAAGAAAATGAAGAAGTAGTAGTAGTAGAAGAAGAAGGAGAAGAAGAAGCATAGAAACCACTTGATCATATCAATAGATGTAGAAAAAGCATTTGATAAAATCCAGAACTCATCTATAATAATAAAAGCATAATATGCTAATTGGACTGGACAGCTGAAAATGACCTTCCAGCATCATTTTGGATGTCCTTCTGGACAAAGCTGCCATGGTGGGGGCTGAGGCGGAGGTAGATAGGGGCAATGAGGCAGGCAGGCAAGCAGTTAGGGCAATGAGGCAGGCAAGTGAGTGGTTAGGGGTAATGAGGCAGGCAAGTGAGTGGTTAGGAGTGATGAGGCAGGCAGGTAGATGAGCGGTTAGGAGCCAGTGGTCCTAGATTGCAAGAGGGATGTCCGACTGCTGGACATACCCCAAGGGTCCCAAATTGTGAGAAGATGCAGGCTGGGCTGAGGGGACCCCTCCCATGCATGAATTTTGTGCACTGGGCCTCTAGTTTGTAATAAAAACTCATAGCAAAGTGAAAATAGAGGAAACATAACTTAATATAATAAGGCCATATATTACAAAATCACATTCAATGGTCAAAAACTAAAACTATTTTTCCCTAAAGATTAGGAACAAGATAGGATGTCTGCTTTTACCACTCTTACTCAACATAATACTGGAAGTCTTAGCCACAGAAATCAGACAAGAAAAAGAAACAAAAGACATCCAAATTGGAAAAGAGAAAATCAAGCTGTCATTATTCACAGATGATGATTGATATTGTACCCAGAAAGACTTCACCCAAAAGCTACTAGAGTTAATAAATGAATTTAATAAAGTAGAAGGATACAAAATTAATGTTTTATTCAGTGGCAGTTCTATACACCAATAATGAAACAGAAACTAAGAAAAATAATCCAATTTATTATTGCAACAACAATGAAAAATAAAGTACCTGGGAATAAATTTAACCAAGGACATAAAAGACCTGTACTTGGAAACCCATAGGACATTGAAGAAAGAAAATGAGGAAGATAAAAATAAGTGGAAGTATATGCTGGGTTTATGGGTTGAAAAAATTAATATCATTAATATACTTCCCAAACCAATCAACACAATTCTTATTAAAATGTCAATGGCATATTTCTCAGATATAGAACAAATATTCCAAAAATTTATGTAGAACCATAAAAGACCTGAATAGCCTGAGCAATCTTGAGAAAGAAAAACAAAGTTGGAGGTATCACAATACCTGATATCAAACTATAGTAAAAGGCAACAGAAATCAAAACAGCCTTGTACTGGCATAAGAACAGAAATATAGATTAATGGAACAGAACAGAAAACCCAACAGTCAACCCACAACTTTATAATCAATTAATCTATACATGTAAAGAGGTAAATGCTAATTTGTCCCTTACGATATCCCAGTCATGACTAGTCTGTGGGCGGGGTCAGGGACAGGGACTTCTGCTCCCACCACTAACATCACGCTGCCTTCATACATCCCTGCTCAGCGGTGAGGTGAAGCTGCCTGCCTGCATCCCCTGCTACGGACGTGACACTGCCTGCATGAGTCCCTGTTCAGCACTGACCTGATGCTGGGGCAGAGGGTGAGGGGGGAAGGGGCTGGGCTTGAGGGGAGACCTCAGGCCATGCCCCCCACCTCAGCACTGGGCCAGGAAATCTCAGGTTGTGCCCCTCATCTGGCGGGGCTTGACCGGGGACTTAGTTCACATCCCCTGCCACAGTGCTGGGCCAGGACACTTCAGATTGAATTCCTCACCCAGTGGGTCTTTACAGGAGACCTCAGGCTGTGGCCCCCATCTTGGTGCCAGGCTAGGAGAACTCAGATCATGCCCCCTGCCACAGTGCTGGTCTAGGGGACCTCAGGCCACACCTGCTGCCCTGGCACCAGGCCAGGGGACCTGAGGCTGTGCACTCCCCGCCCTGTGGGGCTTGATGGGGGACCTGAGACTGTTCCACCCTACCCAGCGCTGGGCCAGGCAAACAGGCTGCGCCCCTGCCTGGAGGGGCTTGATGGAGGTGGGGCCAGCTGGGTCTGGGTCTCACTTAGTGTGGGTGGTGGGTGGGTGCTTGACTCTAAGTCCCACAGCATGCCCCAAACTCTGCTAGCAAGGAGATTTTATATACATTTTACTAATTTTCTTTCATCTCTGACACTCCTATTATAGAGAAAGAGAAAATAGCAATATTAAAATAGTTCTAATTAATTCCCTTTTAATGTGTATGAATTTCATGCACCAGGCCACTAGTATTTTATAAAGGTGACAAGAGCATACAATGTGTTAAAGACAGTCTCTTCAATAAATGGTGTTGGGAAAATTGTACTGGTATGTGCAAATAAAGTGAAACTAAACCACCAACTTATATCATACACATGAATAAACTCACAATGAATAAAAGACTTAAATATAAGTTACAAAACCATTAAAACCTAAAAGGAATTATAGGCATAAAATCTCAGACATTTCTTCTAGCAAGATATATTTTTTAATCCTTACCCAAAGATATGTTTTTATTGATTTTAGAGAAAGAGGAAGAGGGAGAAGAAAGAAGAGAGGGGGGGGAGGTGAGAGGGAGAGAGAGAGAGAGAGAGAGAGAGAGAGAGAGAGAGAGAGATTCATTAGTTGTCTCTCCAGGGATCCAACCTGAAACTTGAGTGTGGTACCCTTACTAAGAATTTAACCTGTGACCGTTTGGTGCATGGGGCAATGCTCAACAAACTGAGCCATACTGGCCAGGGTTCTCCTATCTATATTTTTTTGTTGCTATGTTTCCTAGGGCAAGGAAATAAAGGAAAAAAAATAGATGGTACTACATCAAATTAAAAGGAAAAGAAACGATTAACAAAATGTAAAGGGCACCTAATGTATGGGAGAACATATTTGCCAATGGCATATCTGACAAGGGATTCATTTCCAAAATATACAATGAATTTATACAACTCAACACCAATTCCCAATCAGAACACATGCCTGTGTTGTGGGCTCGATCCCCAGTGGCAGCCGATTGATGGATAAATGGTGCTGGAACAATGATAATCACATTCTAAATAAATAAATCTATAGACAGGCCTATATCCTTCAGAAAAAGTATCTCAAAAGGACTCACATACTTAAATATGAAACCAAAAACTGTAAAACTAGGCGATAACAAAGAAGAAACTCTACATGACTTTGGGTTTGGTGATGAATTTTTAGATATAACACCTACAGCATCAGTCATGAAAAATATAATTGAGAAATTCTGGTTAAGATAGCAGAATAGGTAAATGTGGTACTTTAAATTTCCCACAACCACATCTAAATGAAAAATAAGCTACAGAACAACCATCATTCAGAACAGCCTGAAATCTAGTTGAACAGAAGTCATACAATTAAGGATATAAAGAGCCATATTGAGACAGATAGGAGAAGCTAAGATGGGTAGGAAGGGCAGAGAAGAGAATTGGGCTGGTCTCATACTTATGTGTGGCAGATAACAATCAAGAAGGATATCTCAGTTGTGGAAATCCTCCCTGAGGCATGAAGGGGTCCTAGCCTCACACTAGGCCCAAGCCCAGGTTTTCAGTGTTAGGAAGAGAATTTCCTTAACTTATGGCTATAAAAACCAGCATGGTTTTATGGCTGAATGAGTTGGAAGGCTGCTAAAGTATTAAAAAAACCATGCCTGGTTTTACTTGGACTCATTCCCTCTCAACTCTGCATTGGGACAGCAGATTGAAAGAGATGCAGAGGGAGAAACTAAGTGGTATGGCATCAGGGCAAGAGCTGAGTGACAAGTTTCTTCAACAAAGAAATGTTGGCAGAAGCCATTGCTCTTTTGTTGAGCGCTTCCTGCAAAGAGCCAACAAGTGGGTACTCTATCTGATTCTCCATCAAACTGCCCAAAACCATTCACCCTGCACTGGTGATTCCCTGAGACTATACCCCACCCAATCTTCAGGTCCATCCAAGCCACTTCCATTGGCTTTTCCATACAAATGGTGTGTCTTGACTTAGCTCCAGACTTTTCTGAAATCACTCAAACAAGCAGCATCTGGCCTTGGCCTGCCCTACACAGATGATCCTCCATGGTGGTTTCTGCCATTCCTCACAACTCATCCGCCTGATGTAAGTCCCTCTCATTGAGGTTCCAAAAGCAGCTGAAGCTCAACTACAGTAGGAGGGTGTGCACAGCCCACATGGGGGGGGGTGCACCTGGAGTTCCCAGCTTGAGTGATCAGGGAGGCTCTGCAACTGGGCCATATAAAACACCATTAAGCTGCTCTACCAAGACCAGGAGATATAGTGGGTCCACTTAACACACAGAAATAAACACGGGGAGGCAGCCAAATGATGAGACAAATAAATATACCTCAAATGAAAAAAATAGAAAAAAACATCAGAAAAAGAACTAAACAAAATGAAAATAAGCATTTTACCAGATGCAGAGTTCAAACACTGGTCTTAATAGTGTTCATTGAACTTAGGAGAAGAGTAGAGGAAATTAGTAAGAACTATAACAAAGAGAGAGGTACTATGTAAGATGGTGATGAGGTAGGTGAAAGCTACATCCACTTCCAGGACCAACTAAACTATAGACCAATCAAACTGAATAAACTACTGCAGACTAACTGAACCGAAGTCTTATAACTAAGAATTTACAAAAAAAGCTACATAGAGACTGGTAGAAAGGGAAGAGACACAAACTGAGTGCGATTCAAAAGGCATATCTCAACAGCAAAGGTTCCCCTACAAAGCATGGGATCTAAACCCCACACTGGGCTCCACAGCCCAGAGCACCAGAGCTGGGAAGAGATGCCCATATAACATCTGGCTGCGAAAGTCAGCATTAACTCTTTCTGCCAGAGAGATATGAGAGTCTGCTAGAGGCACAGACACTCTCTTAAAAGCCAACACGAAAAATCTCTTCACAGCCACTCACCCTGTGTTCTGGCAGAGCAAACTAGAGTCATGTAAAATGAGACTGGGTTTTGTAGCTTTGGGAGGAGAGTTAAAAGAACAGCCACCAGGATCTTTGTGCTGAGTCCCTCTCCCAACTGCATATGCCATCTTTCCTGGATAGAGCATGATCTTCCTTTTGGCATCACTCTGGGGGAATGCAATAGCCCCACTGTGTTCTTCCTGTCATCCCACCCTCCAAAGCCCACTCCCTGCTGAGGAGACAATTGTCTGGGCTGGGGAAAATAAGTCCAGGAAGACTAAGGGTGTGCAGTACCTGAGATTTATGATTGTGGGGCAATGGCCATTTCACTCATATCCTTTTTTACCTGAGATCTGGTAGCTTCATCATCCAGGCACTGATGGCCCCACTCTCCTGACTCTTTGTGGTCTATCCCTAAATGAGGAGGTCTGAGAAGAATCTGGAACAGACTGAGTTGTGTGGCTCTGAGGCAGGGGCCATGCTTCCCACTTTCCCTCAAGCCTGACAAGGATCTTCCCTTGGAGAAAATCTACTAGCCCTACATTCCCAAATCCCAGTGATTCACCTGCTGAAAATGGGCTCCACATTTATTCTGAGACAGACTAAATTGTGTAGCTCTAAAATAGGGTCATATTTCTCTCACATATGAAACTGGTATAAGACCCTCTCTACACACAGCCAACTCTTGGTTTGTTTGGGCCTGATAAACTCTGCTAGCCTCATGCTGATGACATCCTGAGGCCCTGTCGCACCAAAAAGGTTTTCAGGCACCTGGCAGGTGATAGCTAGACTTGATACAACTAGGGATTTTGCTGAGTTGCCTCAGTTTTATCACTAGCACCAAGTTTGAACCTGTATCAATCTGGTGAATACCACTCACTGAGAATCTTCCTCATGCAACTCAAGAAATGCTGGAGGCTCTTTTCAGTGATTGCACCTAATGGCAGTTGGCAGGCAGAGGCAGATGGAAGCATATATTTGTGTTCCTTGGGACTTTTGCAGGTAGAATCTGGTCTTGGTGTGTTGCTTGGCTCTTCTTGTGCACACACAGGCCTCGCCAAGGTAGCCACATAGTGTGATTGATTTGTAGTTTCAAACAGATTGCTCAAGGCCAGTCAGAGGCAGTATGTGAAATCAATCTTCACTAGAGTCTCTTTCTAGAGGGCACTCTTCCAAGATTGGAAGATAGTAGAGCTATCTATCACATAGATACAAACACAAAGAGTTTGCCAGAATGGAGATGCAAAGAAATAGCCCCAAATGAAAGAAAAAGAGAAACAATCAAACAACAACAACAAACTAAACAAAATAGAGGCAAGAAATTTAGCAGAGAGTGAAAAAAGTGGTGATAAGGACATTCAAAGAACTTAGTGAGAACTTGAAAAAAGAGATAGCAAATATGAAAGAGAACATAGAAACCATTAAAAAAAAGAACCAGTTGGAAATGAAGAATATAGACTAGAAGGAATATAGGGAATGTTGAATGAAGCTGAAAATTATAAATTTGGAAGAAAAGTAGCAGAAAACACCCAATCAGAGCAGGAAAAAAAAGAAAGAATTTTTAAAAATAAGGATAGCTTAAGAGACCTATGGGGCAACATGAAGAGCAACAATATTTATATCACAGATGTACTAGAAAAAAGAAGAGAATGAATTTGAGAACTTATTTGATGAAATAAGGACCAAAAATTTCCCAACCTTGTGAAAGAAAAGAACACACAAGTCCAGAATGAGTAGAGTCCCAAAGAAGATGAAATAAAAGATGCTCACACCAAGACACATCATAATTAAAATGACAAAGGTTAAAGATAGAGAGAATTCTGGGCTTTCTAAATGGCAGCAGATAAAGAGGAAACTATACTGACATTCTCTCAGGATCAAACTGGAATTAGAACTAAAATATAGAAAAATCCTTCTGAATAACCAAGTGAAGACTAGCTGGAGATAATACTTATAACCAAGAACAGTAAGAGGAGGTAATAAAGCCTGGTAGGAAGTGAGGAGGTGTGAGAGGGCTGGCTGTGTTCCCACAAGCAGCTGCTGAAATTCTGGAGGCATATATCAGCTGTAGGGGGTTGGCGCTGAGAAGTTTGTTATCTAAACCCCAAGGTGGGTTTTCCTCAAACACATAAAAGCTGAAAGTGACATGTGAATAGACTTTTAAAAGTTACATAGTTCTCCAGCTGTAGCCAGTGTGACTCAGTTGGTTGGAGTGTTGTTCTGTACACTGATAGGTAGTGGGTTTGATTCCAGGTCAGGGCACATACAGCAGGCAAATGATCAATGTTTGTCTCTCACATCAATGTTTCTTTCTCTCTCCCTTGCTTTCTCAAAAAATCCTATATAATAAAGAGGTAATATGCAAATTGACCATCACTCCAACACACAAGATGGCCGTCTCCATGTGGTCAAAGATGGCTGCTCCGAGGTGGACACAAGATGGCCACCACAAGATAGCCAGCAGGGGAGGGCAGTTAGGGGTGACCAGGTTAGGAAGAGGGCAGTTAGGGGCAATTGGGCCAGCAGGGAAGCAGTTAGGCATCGATCAAGCTGGCAGAAGAGTGATCAGGCTGGCAGGCAGTTAAGAGGCTGGAAACCAGCAGTCCTGGATTGTGAGAGGGATGTCCAAATGCCCATTTAGGCCCAATTCCTGTGGGCAGTCAGACATTCCTCAAGGGGTCCCAGATAGGAGAGGGTATAGGCTGGGCTGAGGGACATCTTCCCCCTGTCCCCCAAGCACGAATTTTATGCACCAGGCCAATAATGATAATGATAATAATAATAAAGATATCAATGAAAAACATCCAAGATTTTTAAAAAGTTACATAGTTCTCCAGTGAAAAAGATGGGAAGTAACACTAGTCAGAGGTATGGCAGAACACCCAAAGGCAATGTGAATTTTGTGGTTTCCTATGGGACCCAAAAGGCAAGGGACAGTAGAAGTGGACAGGGAGCACTCATACAGGTATGTTTTTCCTCTCAAGTACTAGGTACCAGATCCTGAAGGCTCATTGAGGGCTTTGAGCAGGGAAATGATATAGATAGAATTATCTTTTCTTGGCATTTCTCTGACCATCCTCAGTATATAATATGGAATGCTTGGAAACAGGGAAAGAGCTACCAGCTAAAGTAACAGGCTTGGCCTGAAGGTGAGTCCCCTAGTCAAACAGGACCCAAGGTGGAGAAAGCAGGCCCAGCAGGTGATACTGGGAGCTTTGTGACTGGATGTCTTATGTGTGAGAGAGGTTCCCAAATCTGTCTCTGTGACTTTGCGGAGGATGGAGCCATAAACCAAGAAAGGAAGGATGGATAAATGAGAAAGTTTGTGGAGTTGATGAGTTTAGTTTGTGAGGAAGGTATGATGTGGTTTCGGGGAACTTAGTCATAGGAGCTCACAACTGCAGTTAGTGTAAAGTCATAGGAACTATTAAAAATGGGAACACTGTATTTTCATCAGATTCAAGTGGGCTGAACATGGTCTAGTACATTTTATTTGACAAATATTTTTACAAAGCAGACCTCAAATCATTGAAAAATTCATTGCTATAAACCAAATTTACTTATTGATGAAAAGGTCTCTCATTATTTAACCTGTATATGTGTGATATTTCAACAAGAATACTGAGTTCAAAGTTTTAAATTTTGACTTTTCAGACACATATTCATAAAAAATAATCTCATATAATCATTGTGACATAGTTTTTTTAAAGAATTGATACTCTGCTATAATTTGTCTAATTGAATTACCATGATAGTAATGTGCAGCGAATTCATGAAATATTTTAACATCATATAAATATATGTCTGATTAGTTGAAACTGTACAAGTTTTGTATTGTGTAAGAAACATCAAATTTCAAAAGGAGTTGGAATATGAAGAAACAAAACAAGAGAAAAGGTCTCCTGAGAATGAAGTAAAATAAAAATTAAGCATATGGAATATTGTTTCTCATATTCAAGGTTTAGTACTAAAACACTAATTTCAAATCTATAATTTAGTTTGTTTTTAAGTCAACCTGCTAACCAGGTTATATATAAGTGATACAAAATAAGATTAAGATTATTTTAAAATTTAGTAAACTATATTCTTTAAAAACACTTTATAAAAATTGAATAATTTGTTTATATTTTTAATAAAGGTAAGACACCAAGATCACATTGTTACATTCACATAATTTGTTTAACATAATACAAATGTAATTTACTAGAAAAGGACATATAATTTTAATTGTTTATCTCCTATTTATTATTATCATTATTGAAGTTTTTCTCTTCAAATATGAGAGTTTTTCACTTAAAAACTGAAAGAAAGTCATTTTTAAAGAGTGACATGATGCACAGCTCAATTGGATACTAATAGTAGACATTTGATGTTAATAAAGGTGTAAGTTCTAAATATTGCATGTTAATTTGAATTGATTTTTCAGGAGATTTTTTTCAACATTAAATTCCATTGGAAACGATCTCAGAAGCTTTTTGCTATTCATTTGAGTTAAAGTTTACTTTAGAAAGTTGTCTAATATTATTATGATTCAGAGTTTAAATGTTGGTTTTGTAAGTTTTTTTGGGGGGGGCATACTTAGAGCTATGTCCTGGAATTGGTGCTCAAACTATGTTAAGCTGGTATGAGCTGTTTATGTCATTGAGTAAAATTAGATACATGCCTGTTGCTAATAGGAGGAGATGAAACATGAGTCAGGCCAAACACTTGAGAGCTTTTTCTTCCAGGCATAATTGGTGAAGCCTGCCTGAATCTTTCACTCTCCTTTTGCAATTGATGGAAATGTTTGAAACATTCTATCTCTGGTAGAGCTTGAACTGGTTGCAAGCAATCTAAGGTAAGCAATCATTTTTTACTTATATTTTATATAATTACAATGTACAATTAAAAACCAAATAGAGGCGAGGCCTCTTGATTTTTTTCCTCAATAGGTGACATAATAATTAATAAATTAAATTTAAAATCTTGATTAAATTCATTTCAAATGATTATTAAGCATCAACAAAATGTGGTTAACTTCTATTCAATCTCATTTAAGTTATTCTGATTACTAATATACTATGCATTTTAGTATAATTTATATTTCTAATATTTTAATTTGTAGAATACCATGATAGCCTATTTATAATTATCATGCATTAAATTGTATACTGTGGTTAATCTAGATAAGGTTTTGTCTTTGTCTTTAAGATCACCTATTCCTAATTCTATCCTTAAATTTTTTGATGAAATTACATTGGCTTTACATTTTGTCTATAGTTTTTTATAGACATTAAAAACAGACTAATATTAATGAGGACAAAAGTCATTTGATAAATTGGAAATAAGCAAAACACCAACTTCAGCTTCCTAACTATTCTTGGAATGAAAGAAGGATGAAGATATCTGGAAAGAAATAAATTATTGTTCATAATATATATCTCAAAAAAGTAAATGTAAGTAGGGTAAAAGATAAACTTGTGCCATGCTGTGGCTTACTAAAATTGTCAGTTCTTTTTTTGTGTTCCCTAAGTTAATATGGGGCAATCCAAAAACAAGTTTTAAAGGAAAACATACAGAAAGATAATAAAGGAAAGTATAACTCAACTGGCTGAAAGATTTGTCAGCAGGATGAGTAACTGACAAAATGAACCAAAAATTGCACTATGTTTATTTTTTGTTTATTTTCTTGGGAACATTTTGTGGAGATAGGTACAAAGAGGCACACTTATGAAGTTTCAAAACGAATGGCTCAAGTTGGTGTTGGTTTTATAGGTTCTAGAATTTATCTAAGGTTTTCTTGGAAACTCAAATGAAAAGTTTTCAAAAGATGTTGACTAAGCTTGCAGTTAAATGCTGAAATTAATATTGCTCCATATTGTCCTTTAAAAAATACTTTTATTTATTAAATTAAATTTATATTTTGTCATATATGAAAATCAAATAATAATGGAAAACTATGATTTGGTTTAATCTTGAATACTTTGTAGGACCTGTGGTTCTCCTCTGCTCCCTGTTCTACTTGGCTTTTTGCAGCCCCTTGCTGCTTCTCAACTAAGTCCACTATGGCTGTGGCTTCCTAGTAAGATGGAAAAAACTACAACCTTGAGTATGATTTTTCTTTTTCCATTTCTTCAGAGCCTGCCTCTGTCCTCAGAACCTGCTTCTACTAGTATGTTTCTGTTTATCCTTCCTTCCTCCTCTTCTTTTTAGCCTGGTCAGCACTTGTCTAGCTTTTCATTCTCTGGAACAACCACAGAGAAGGATAATTCTCTGATGTTTCATGAGGATTGAAGAATTACCCCCATATATTTACCATTTCAGACTCAAACTTCATTTTTAATTTTACATGTTATTATGCTATAGATAATTTCATGGGAAAATTGATACAGTAGTATTTAGTAAGTTTAATAATTTGCAAATATATCAAGATTTCTCTCAAAACCCCTCAAACTCTCAGCATAACTTCTGTGTAACTGTTGTGCAGTGTACCACTGATGAGAAATGAGACCAGGGATTTCAAGGAGGTCTCCAAAGGGATTTGTGCATCAGCCTAAAGCAGTGAGGATTCATTTGAATATTTACAACAGAAAAATAGCATGAATTTATTTTTGGACAGTCACTCAGGTTGCCATGGAGAGTTGATTAGGGGCATCAGAGGAGAGAGACAGGAAGAGGTGTAAAAAGTCAAAAAATTGCCTCAGCTGAGGACTGGGAAATGGAACACAAGAGAGAACTAGGAGGAAGTTATCACCATGAAGATGGGCAGCTAAAAACCTAACCTCACCTTTGTGACTTTTAACTCTATTGTAAACATTCTCAATTAGTTTTACTTGTGAAATATCTGAAAAGCATGAAGAGGAAGTGATTACAACTTCAGGCTGTGGAGTCAGACTGCCACTTTCTAGCTATATGACTTTGTGTGAATTAATTGCTCTCTGTCTTGGTTTCCTCATTTGTAAAAATGAGGATAATGAGTATCTCCTTCCTAAGATTATTGTGAGTATCAAATTCAGTTCATATAAGCATTTAGAAAGTGTCTCTCTTCTTGGTAAACAGCAGCTCCCCTTCCTCCTCTCCTTTTTCCTCTTCCTCATTATAACCACCACTATCACCACCACTGTCATCATCAACAGCAAGGCAACATATAACCTTTTATTCCCATCCTCACTAATAGGGAGGTCAGAAAAGAACCTCAGAATGGTGACTGGACAGGATTTGTAACCTGCTTCTTCAGGCCCCCTAAGAAAGCACATGGGCCCTATCTAGGTAGGAAATTCTAGGCTGAGGCTATTTCTGCTCCAGCAGAGAATGTCCTTGACATATGTGATGGCTGCTGAGGCGGAAAATGTGCATTCCAGAATACAAATAGAAAACCTTCCCTGACATTCTCATCAACTGACTGAAAGTAAATCCTTAATGGTATTTATGAAGAAGAAAAATAATCAAATGACTGTTAAAGTTTCCTAAACATGTTAGATCTTAATGAAAATTTTATGTAAAATATACTCAGGCTGAAACCGGTTTGGCTCAGTGGATAGAGTGTCGGCCTGCGGACTGAAAGGTCCCAGGTTCAATTCCAGTCAAGGGCATGTAATCTTGTTGTGGGCACATCCCCAGTAAGGGGCGTGCAGGAGGCGGCTGATCAATGTCCCTCTCTCATCGATGTTTCTAACTGTCTCTCCCCCTCCCTTCCTTTCTGTAAAAAATCAATAAAATATATTTAAAATATATATATATATATATATATATATATATATATATATATGCAGGTGTTAATCTCAGCGGAACATAAAAGAGTGCTGTCCCCTATTGGAATGATTTGAATACGTTTTCCTCACAACATTTGCAAATCACTTTATTTATTTATTTTGCCTTTCAGAGCATTTTATTTATTTTTATTCATTTTATTATTATTTTTTTCCCCACTATTGCTCTCCCCAACCCCCAGTACATGCCCTCATTCGTCTCCCCCCTTGGGGCTCCCCCCCACTGCCCTGTATCAACTGGATATGCCTAAACACATATGCATACAAGTCCTTCGGTTGATCTCCTACAGAATCCTCCCCCCCAACTTCCCCTGCCTTCCCATTGTAGCACGACAGTCTGTTCATTGCTTCTTTGCCTCTGCATCTACTTAGCCCCCACTTCCTGATTCTTGTCTTTAAAAACATCTTGCCCCTGTAGGCTAGAAATAAACCCACCAGAGCAAAAGAAAAATGATTGAGTCCCAATTTCAATGTCAAACAGTTCCTTTTGTGTATGTGTCATCAATGGTATCTGGATAGTGGACAAATGGTGGCGATGCCGGTCCGATCCTCTCTGGTTTCGTCCTAGGCATCCTGTAGCGATGCACAGCTGCTAACTGCTTGCATGGCAGTCTTTCATCTCTGGACTGTTTGTCCTCTTCCCTTCGTGGTTGGCGCAGACTGTAAGTTCCTCTCTGTTGCAGGAGTCCACTTGGTCTTGGAGTTATTTTCTGAAAGTATATAAACATATTCTCAACGAAGAATTAGTAAAGGAATCTTTTCTATAAAATTGACTTGGAGTCCTTTTTAGTTTTGCCTACCCATTTTTCCTTTGGCTTATTTTGACACCATGTGTGTTTTTCATGGGTGTCTTGCTGTTAGCATTACAAATGGAAATTAATTTTCTAAAGTGAAATTTTTCTAGATGTAATTTACTTATCAGATATTTTTCCTTACATGATATTATCCTACTCCACCCCCTTTTATTTTTGATTAATGAAGAATTTGGTAAAATTTTTAATGCAATCTTGATAACTTTAAATTTTAATATTTTGCACACAAATATACCTGTTTTATGTTCATTACATATTAAGCAATTTTACCATGAGATGAGCTATCAGTAGAAATTTTAATTAATACTTTAAAACAGCTTTTTGTCCACTACACTTAAATTTTCTAGTGTGTTTGCTTATTTCAGTTCACCAATTTAAATTAATCTGAAAGCTTGATAACTCTTTTACGTCAAATTTAATATTCTACTAACAATCTTAGATTACCCTGTATATATTAGTGGAAAGGTTTATTTGCATTGAGTACATAATGCAAATTATGTACTCAATGCAAATTTGTACATAAGCATTCCTAGTGCTAGGCTGAATTTAGATATAGGGCAGCTGCTGTCGGCATGTTTCTGTCTGTTACCTGGGTCCCGATCTGTGCTGAGTGTGGGAAGCGAGGTATCCATGGGGGCAGGAGACCTCCCTCAGAAGGGGTGAAGGTTCAGACCCCTGCAAGATTGGGAGGGGGTGAGGGTCTGTGCCCTACCTCTATTGACCCCCAAGTTCTCTCCTGATGGCCCCTCTGCGACTGTGCCTGTCTTAGGTTGTTCCTTCCCTGAGGAATCTTACCTGTCTCTGGCTAACCAGTCATCCTCAGGGACCAAGCAGTGTGTTGTCAGGTTCAGTTCTGTCTCCATGGTAGCTTATGCCCCCATGGCCTCCATGCCCAGAGCCTGGCTTGGGGATCCCCTCGCCTGCTGGCAGGGGCCACCGGAAAGAAGGGCCATAGATTTCTTGGAGTTAATCTTGTATCCTGCTACCTTGCCAAATTTCTTTATTAAGTCTAATAATTTTTTGATGGAGTCTTTAGGGTTTTCTATGTACAGTATCATGTCATTTGAGAATAAGGACAGGTTTACTTCCTTTTCCACAATTTGGATGCCTTTTATCTCTTCTTGTCTGATAGCAATGGCTAGTACTTTAAGTACTATGTCGAACAGGAGTGGTGAGAGAGGGCATCCCAGTCGTGTTCTTGCTCTTAGTGGAAATGGTTTAGTTTTTTTCCATTGAGAGTGATGCTGGCTGTGGGTTTGTCATATATGGCTTCTATTATCTTGAGGTATGATCTTTCTATTCCCACCTTCCTGAGAGTTTTTATCAAGAAAAGGCGTTGAGTTTTGTCAAATGCTTTTCTGCATCAATTGATATGACTGTGTTATTTTTATCTCTCAGTTTGTTTATGTGATGTATCACGTTTATTGAATGTGGATATTGTACCATCATTGCATCCCTGAGATATATCCTGCTTGGTCATCATGTATGATCTTTCGGATGTATTGCTGGATGAAATTTGCTAGAATTTTTTTGAGGATTTTTTGTATCTATGTTCATAGGGATATTGGCCTGTAATTCTCTTTCATTGTGTTGTCTTTATCTGGTTTTGGTATTAGGGTGATGCTGGCTTCATAGAATGAGTTTGGAAGTGTTCCTTCCTCTTGAATTTTTTTGGAATTCTCTGAAGAGGATAGGTTTTAGTTCTTCCTTGAATGTTTGGTATAACTCTCTTGTGAAGCTGTCTGGGCCTGGGCTTTTGTTTGCTGGAAACTTTTTGATGACTGCTTCAATGTCTTCCAGTTATTGGCCTATTGAGATATTTAGAATCTTTCTGATTGGATTTTGGAAGGTTGTATTTTGGGCGGAATATCCATTTCCTCCAGGTTGTCCAGTTTGTTGGAAGAGAGATGTTCATAATGTTTTTTAACAATCCTTTGTATTTCTGTGGGGTCTGATGTCATTTTGCCTCTCTCATTTCTGATTTTTTTATTTGAGTTCTCTCTCTTTGCTTCTTGGTGAGCCTGGCTAAAGTTCATCAATCTTGTTTATGCTTTCAAAGAACCAGCTTGTGGTTTTTTTTTTATCTTTTGTATTGATTTTTGGTCTCTGATACATTTATTTTTATCAAGAAAGACTCTAATCTTTATTATCGTCTTTTTTCTGCTCACTCTGGGCTTCTCTTGTTGCTATCTTTCTAATCTTTGAGTTGCAGTATTACATGATTTACTATCATTTTTTCTTGTTTTTTGAGGTAAGACTATAGAGCTAAAACTTCCCTCTCAGGATTGCTTTCATTGTGTCCCATAGGTTTTGAACAATAATGTTTTTATTATATATATATAATTTTTGTAAACAAAAAAGATTTATTCAAAAAAATAAAAGTAAGGGAGAAACCAATATGGCGGCACAGGTAAAAAAACTAAACTCACACAACAATTTCAAAACTACAACTGAAAGACAGAATAGGCATCCTCCAGAACCATAGGAAACCTGGCTGAGTGGAAATTCTACAACTAGAAGGAAAGAGAGGGGCTTATGGAGACTCAGAGGAGCTGCAAAAAGTTGAGGTACAGAGACACATGCATGGAGAGGACAGGCGACAGTGTGCTTGGCTGACTTCCTCTTGCAGGAGGGAGAAGAAAACTCCCAACTGCACTGAACCCCAGCGATACCAACAACAATCAAGACTTAAACAAGGTTGTACACACAGTCCACAAAGGGGTACAGCAAGAGAGTCCTCTTCAGGTAACTGGGGAGGCAGAGCTACTAGGCCATATAGGACACCTAGCACAAAAAGGTACTCTAACAACTCAGGGAAGCAGCAAAATGCAGAGACAAAGAAACAGGTCACAAATGAAAGAAAAGGAAGTAAACAAATGACTGTTCAAAACCACGGTTATAAGGTTTTTCAAGAATTTCCTAGAAAAGATGGATAAATTTAGTGAGACCCAAGAAGAGATGAAAAAGGGCTAACTACAAATTAAACATACACTGACTGAAATAAAAAAAAATACCATACAGAGACCTAACAGCAGACTAGAGGAATGCAAGTATCAAGTCAAAGAATTGAAATACAAAGAAGAAAAAAACACTCAACTGGAAAAGCAAAATGAAAAAAGAGTCCAAAAAAGTGAGGATAGTGTAAGGATCCTCTGGGATAACTTCAAGTATATCAACATCAGAATTATGGGGGTGCCAGAAGAAGAAAGAGAGTAAGATACTGAAAACCTATTTGAAGAAATAAAAACTGAAAGCTTCCTTTATTTGGTGAAAGAAATACACTTAAAAGTTCATGAAGTGCACAGAACCCCAAATAAAAGGAATCCAAAGAGGACTACACCAAGACACATCATCATTAAAATGCCAAGGGCAAAAGACAATATTAAAAAAGAAAATATTTAAAAGCAGCAAGAGAAAAAGAGTTAGTTACCTATAAGAGAGTACCTATATGACTGTTAGCTGATTTCTCAACAGAAACTGTGCAGGCCAGAAAGGAATGACAAGAAATATTCAAAGTGATGAATAGCAAGAACTTACAACCAAGATTAAGAGAGTTCATTCACAGCAAATCAGGATTATATGAAATGCTGAAAGGTACTCTTTAAGAAGAGGAAGAAGAAGAAGAAAACAGTAAAGGTAAAAATTATGGACAATTACATATCTATCAACCAGTGAATCTAAAAATTAAGTGAATTAAAAATCCAATGAACAAAATAAACTGGTTAATATAGTAGAATCAGAGGCATAGAAAGAGAGTGGACTGATAATTCTCAGGGGGAAAGAAGTGAGGGGGATGCAGTGAGAAACTTGACAAAAATCATATATCTATGGGTGAGGACAATGCAGGGGAAGTAAGGGCCGAGGGAGCGGTGGAAGCTTTTTGATGACTACAATTTCTTCTATAGTTATCAGTTTGTTGAGATTTTTAGAATCTTCCTGTGTGAGTTTTAGAAGGTTGTGTTTTTCTAGGTATCTGTCAATTTCCTCTAGGTTGTGAAATTTGTTAGAATAAAGTGTTCATAATATTTTGTAACAATCCTTTGTATTTCTGTGGGGTCTGTAGTTATTTCTCCTCTCTCATTTCTGATTTTATTTATTTGGGTCCTCTCTCTTTTTTTCTTGGTGAGCCTGGCTAGAGGTTCATCAATCTTGTTTATTCTTTGAAAGAACCAACTCTTTGTTTTGTTGATTTTTTTTGTGTCTGTCATTCATTTCTGCTTTGATCTTTATTATTTCTTTCCTTCTGCTCACAGTAGGCTTGTTGCTCTCTTTCTAATTCTTTGAGTTGTTGAGTTAGGTGATTCATTATCATTTTTTCCTGTTTCTTGAGGTAGGCCTGTAGAGCTATAAATTTCCCTCTCAGCACTGCTTTCATTGTGTCCCATAGTATTTGCATTGTTGGGTTTTTATTGTCATTAGGCTACAGAATATTTTTAATTTCTTCTTTGATCTCATTTATAATCCAATCATTATTTAGTAACATGCTATTCAACTTCCAAGTGTTTGAATTTTTGGAATGTTTTTATTGTAGTTTATTTCTAATCTTATGCCATTGTGGTCTGAGAAAATGCTTGATATGATTTCAATATTTTTGAATTTGGGGTGACTTTGCTTGTGACCCACTATGTGGGCTATTTTTGAGAATGTCCCATATGCACTTGAGAAGAATGTATATTCTGTAGCTTTGGGGTGAAATGCTCTGAAGATGTCAATTAGGTCCATCTGTTCTACTGAGTTATTTAGAATTGCTCTTTCTTTACTGATTTTTTGTCTAGAGTATTTGTACAGAGATGTCAGTGGTGTATTAAAATCCCCTCCTATGATTGTATTGTTGTCGATCTCTCCCTTGATATCCTCCCAGAATTTTTTTAATGTATTTAGGGGTCCTGTATTAGGTGTGTATATGTTTATCAGAGTTATATCTTCTTGATGAATTGCTCCTTTTAATATTATATAATGGCTTTCCTTATCTCTTGTTATAGCCTTTATTTTGAGATCTATTTTGTCAGATGTAAGTATCGCCACCCCAGCTTTTTTCTCATTTCTATTTGCCTGAAAAATGTTTTTCCATCTCTTCATTCTCAGTCTGTGTGAATCCTTTGCTCTGAGGCGGGTCTCTTGTAGATTGCAAATGTATGGGTCCTGTTTTCTTAATCATTCAGCTACCCTATGTCTTATTTTTTATTTCTTTATTGATTTCAGAGAGGAAGGGAGGAGGAGAGAGAGATAGAAACATCAATGATGAGAGAGAATCATTGATTGGCTGCCTCCTCCACGCCCCCTACTGGGGATCGAGCCCACAACCCGGGCATGTGCCCTTGACTGGAATCGAACCCGGGATCCTTCAGTCTGCAGGCTGATGCTCTATCCCCTGAGCTGAGCCGGCTAGGGCCCTATGTCTTTTGATTGGTGCATTTAACCCATTTACGTTTAATGATATTATTGACAAGTTCATGTTTGTTGTCATATTTTTCCTTAATGTTTGTGGGTTGTTGTTTTTTTGTTTGTTTGTTTTTACCTTTCTCTTTCTTTTTTTTACAGCAGTCCCTTTAGCATTTCTTGCATTATTGGCTTGGGAGTGATAAACTCTCTTAGCCCTTTCTTGTCTGTAAAGCTCCTGATTCCACCTTCAATTTTGAATGATAGCCTTACTGGGTATAGTATTCTTGGGTTCAGACCCTTGTTTTGCATCACTTTATATATTTCATTCCATTCCCTTCTGGCCTGGTGTGTTTCTGTTGAGAAATCAGTTGTTTTTCTAATAGGAGATCCCTTGTAGGTAACTTTCTATCTCTCTCTGGCAGCCTTTAAGATTCTTACTTTGTCATTAGCGTTCGCCAATTTAATTATGATGTGTCTTGGTGTCGGTTTTTTTTGGTTCAGCTTGTTTGGGACTCTGTGCATTTCTTGGACTTTCATATTTTTTTTCTTGCCAATATTAGGGAAATTTTCTGTCAATATTTCTTTAAATAGGTTTTCTATTCCTTGCTTTTCTTCCACTCCTTCTGGTATCCCACTTAAGTGTATGTTGTTTCGTTTTGTATTGTCCCAAAGCTCCCTTAGGCTCTCTTCTTGTTTTTTTAAGTCTTTTTTCCAGTTGTTGCTGTGTTTCTGTGTTTTTTCCTACCTTGACTTCTAATTTGCTGATGCGGTCCTTAGCCTCTTCTAGTCTACTGTTTAGGCCTTCCATTGTGTTCCTTATTGCAGCTATGTCATTCTTCATCTCCTCTTGGTTTTGTTTCATGTTGGTGACATTCTCATTCAGCTCCTTATAGTTCTCATTGAGTTGTGTGTATTTGTCTTCCATCCGTTTAAACATCCTTAAAACCATTACTTTGAATTCTTTCTCTGAAAGGCTGGTCACTTCAATTTCATCTAACTCCCTTTCTGGTGATTCCTCTTTTTCTTTCCTTTGGGCATTGCTTTTACACGTCTTCCCATGTTTTCTTGTAATGTTTTAATTGTAGATCCAATTGCTTTACTACCCAAGTTTTTTTTGGGGGGTGGGGAGGGCTGTGATGCTACTGGTGTATTCTCTCAGTTCTCCTGTGTTTGTTAATTTATCGTAGTTTCCTACTTGAGCTATTTGGGTTCTCTTGATGTAGATCTGTGAGCTTGAGCAGCACAACTGTGGTTTCTAGAAGTCGGCAGCCATGGAGAGGAGTGTTCCTATTTTTGCTGTTTTGCACCCTTAATTGAGATCACGCATGCCAGACGAGGATACACCGTGGCACCAAGGACCCGTCTGTCGGGGTGATGTGTTTCAGGGGCCTACACCCTGGAGAGGCGTGGCTGTGGTGTACGGAGTTAAAAAATCACACCTGTGGGGGCTCCCAGTGGCTCCCAGGCACTGTTTAGGGGGTGGACCGCCAGAAACGTGGTGCTGAAAACCTGCCTTGGATGGCGGCTCGAGGATGCACCGCAAACGCAGGTGACCTGGGGGCTCCACAAACCAGATAGGAGGGCAGCCACAGACCGCGCGACCAGAACACGCAAACACAGGGCCTAGGGCGCCACAGATGGGGCGACCCTGATGCGCAAACACAGGGACTAGGGTGCTTCGCAAACTGGCGCGAAGGCACGCTGAAAACGTGCGCGGAAACCTGTTGACCTGCAAGTTCTGCAGGCGGGGACTAGTGTGTAGTTGCAGCTGAAACCTTGGCACAGCCAAAACCGTGGTGCAAGCACAGGGTGCGCGTACACTTGGTGACCCATGCACACTCGGTGATCCAGGAGATCGCAAGCCTGGACCCATGTGTGGCTGCTACCACAGCCGCACTGATGTCGCTGGAGCTGCACTCACTGCTTTGGAGGCAGAGATCCCAGGGTCCTCGGATCTGCGAGACTCTGGCTGGAATGGCTGTTGGGTTGCTGGGCAGCTCCAATGCCTGTCTGGTTGGCGTTGTTGGTGGGTTCCCAAAGAAAGGTTGTTTTCCCTTCAAGATGGCATGGGCTTCTCGCCCAAGTCCCGCAGTTTGGGGAGTGAAAGCCGCGATGGCAGTCTCTCCCCTTCCGAGAGAGCCTGGACTGCCAGCCCCCACTGCTCCTGCGAGATTCAAGTGTCCCTCATTCAATCACACACCCACCACGCACACCCATACACACTCTCCTTTTGTCCCCTCACTCACTTCCTCTCCCTCACCTCCGTCCTGCCAGCTGCCATCATCCACAACTCTCTTGCAAATCACTTTAAATCATCACATTCTGATCCTGACTACAAGGATAGAAGTAACATGGCACTGAAGTCCTCTGAAACTTTTAAAAAACTGCCAAAGCAATCAGAAAATTGCACATATATTGCATTTGATAAGAAAACTTAAGCATACTTCAAGAGTTTCTTTTTGTTTTAAATCTTTTATATAAACTTCCAAATAAAAAAGCTCAGCTTGGTTGATAAATGTAAGTAAGTTTTTCCTTAAAGTTTTTTTTTTAATTTTGTGTATTTTTCATAGGATTTAGTTTAATATTATTTTTAGGGACTGAGAAAATTAAGGTTTTGAGGGAAGGAAAGGGGGATTATAGTTGGTTTGACTGAAAAATTTAGTTATAAAACTCCAAAGACTTAATAAACTAGATGACAGGACTTTTGTGACTTGCACCGACATAGAAACAAACCACCCTGAAACCACACTTGCTTTTTTCCAGCCCTGTAGGTTGGTCATAAGGGACACCCCTCTATGCCCAGAGGATAAGATAAGGGAGCGGTGTCAGAGAATTAGTGGTTGGTGACATGGAAGTATGAGTCATCTCAATATGCATATTTTCATTATTGACAGTATTACAAATGTCCCTCATTTTCCTCCCTTTTGCCTTCTCCACCAGCCCCCACAACTCTCAGGACTTCATTATTGTTTGTATTGCTATGTATATATGTTCTTTGGTTAATTTCCACCCCTCTTCCATCTAAGGCCTTTTAGTCATTTTTTTTATCCATGCTTTTGTTTCTTTTTTTGTTCATCAGTTTAGTTTATTCATTAGATTCCACAAAATAAGTGAGATCATGTGATATTGATCTTTCTCTTATCATAACAATCTCCAGCTCTATCCATGCTGTTGCAAAGGGTAAGAGATCCTTATTTTTTATAGCTGCATAGTATTCCATTGTATAAATATACCACAGCATATAAAAAAATCTCTATTGTTGAGAGTATTAAAGATGTACCCCCTTTTCCCTCTATTGTTCCATTCTATCCAGATCCCACCCTACCCCATGCCTTCATCACTCTATTGTCTGTGCATATAAGATCTTTGGCTAATCTCATCCTGCCCTCTTCCCCATTACCTCTAAGATTCTTCAGTCTGTTCCATGTTTCCATGCCCCTGGTTATATTTTATTTATAAATGTAATATTCATTAGATTACTTGTTCATTTATTTTGATTTTTAGTTCAGTTGTTGATAGATATGTATTTATTGCCATTTTATTATTCATATTTTTATTTTTTTCCCTTATTCTTTTTGAGAAGACCACTTAATATTTCATGTAATACTGATTTGGTTGTGATGAATTCCTTTACCTTTTCTTGTCTTGGCAGCACTTTATCTAACCTTTAATTCTAAATTATAGCTTTGCTAGGTAGAGTGATCTTGGTTGTAGGTCCTTGCTTTTCATCACTTTATTTCTTGCCACTCCCTTCTAGCCTTCAAAGTTCCTTTGTAGGTGACTAACTGCTTTTAAGAGTCTCTCTTTGTCTTTAATCTTTAGTGTTTTAATTATGATGTGCCTTGGTGAGGCCTCTTTGGGTTCCTCTTGTTTGTGCTTCCTGGACTTGTATGTCTATTTCTTGTACCAAGTAAGAGAAGTTTTCTATTATTATTTTTTCAAGTAAGTTTTTAATTTCTTACTTCCTCTCTTCTCCTTCTGGCACTTCTAGGATGAGAATGTTAGTATGCTTGAAGTTGTCCCAGAGGATCCTTACACTATATTCATGTTTTTAAATTCTTTTTTCTTTTTGCTCTTCTGATTGAGTGTTCCTTGCTTCCTCATATTCCAGATCGCTGACTTGATTCTTAGTGTCCTCTCTCTACTGTTGACTCCCTGTAAATTATTCTTCATTTATTTTAATTCCTGACTGGTCCTTTTTTAATATCATTGATGTTCTCTCTAAGTTCCTTAAAGGTGTCACTAAGATCCTTAAAATCACATTAAGTTCCTTGAGCATACTTACAACCATTGTTTTGAACTCTGTATCTAGTAATATATTTACTTCCATTTCATTTAGTTCTTTTTCTGAAGATTTCTTCTATTTTTTTCATTTGTGACATGTTTCACTGTTTCTGCATTTTGGCTATTTTTCTGTGTTTGTTTCTATGTATTAGGTAGAGCTTCTATGTCTCCTGGAATTGATAGATTGGCCTTGTATAGTAGTTGTCTGTAGGGCCCAGTAGCACAGCCTACCCATTCATCTGACCTGGGCACTCTAGGTGTACCCCTGTGTGAGCTGAATATACTGTTCTATTGTAGTTGAGCCTTGCTTGCTGTTTGGTGTCACTGGGAGGGATTTAATCTGATGTAGTCTAAAGCTGATCAGCAGGTTCACTGGCTCTGGGGTATCCCAGGAGGTACAAAGTCAGCCAATGCCTATGTTCTGCCTGGGGCCACCTGGCATAAACTACAGAGTTATCTGCAGATGGCTGCTACTTACATTGGGCTTGGAGGGGCCAAGGAGAGGCCAAGCTGTGAACCAAGGCAGGCGGCTGCTAGTGCTGGGCCTAGGCCCTCTTATTGAGAGTTATGGGGCATGCTGAGGACAGCTGCTGCTTATTTGAGAAATTTTAGAACAGTATGAAGCTTGAGCCAGGATAGGCTATTCATATGGAAAAACCACTGCAAATAGCCTGGGTGGGGGCTGTGAATTAGATGGGTGGGGTTTCAGAGAGTCACTATATCAAGGTAAACTGTGTGATCCAGGTTGATGGAAACTCAGACATGGTGACTACCAGTCAGCTCTGTAGTGGGGAGATCTCAGCATAGGAACAATGACCTCTGCCAGAACTTTTTTCTGGGAGAAAGCTGCGCCCAATTCTTGCCCTGATGCCACACAATTTAATGTATTGATCCTTTTAAGCTGATGCCCCAGCACTGGAACTCAGAGGGGGTGAATCCAGGTAAATTTATGGACTGGCCTTCCAAGAACAATGGGACTCCAGCAGCCAATGGCTCACTCAGCCAAAATTCCCTCTGCTTCTTACAGACCCAAGTTATTGGGAAATCTCTTCCCAGCACTGGAACTCTAGGCTGAGGAACTGATGTGGGACTTCCTTATGTAGATCTCCGCAGGCAAGATATTCTTCCTAATTAAAAAAAAAGAAAATGCCATACGTGGGTGTCAGGCCAGCCTGTTCTGCATTTCCACACCTCCTTCAAAGTGGCTTCTTCTTTAATTCTCTAGTTGTAGGATTTCTATTCAGCCAGATTTCAGGCAGTTCTGAATGTCGGTGGTTGTGTGGTTTAATTATAATTTTGGTTGTGGGAAAATGCAAGTCTTGACAGGAGGTCAATCAAAGATTTTTATCCACTCCTCTACTGATGAGAACTGGGGATGTTTCCAGATCTTAGGTATTATAAATAACATTGCTATGATCATAGGGGGGCATATATTCTTTCTGATTGGTATTTCAGGATTCTTATTATATATTTCCAGAAGTGGGATCCCTGAGTCAAACAACAGTTCCATTTTTAATTTTTTGAGGAAAATCCATACTATTTTCCACATTAACTGTACTAATTTGCATTCTCAGCAGTGTACTAGGGTTCCCTTTTCTCCACAACCTTGCCAGCACTTGTCGTTTGTTGATTTATTGATGGTAGCCATTCTGGCAAGTGTGAGGTGATACCTCATTGTAGTTTTCATTTGTACCTTTCTTATGATGAGTGATGTTTTGACCATTTTTTTCATATGTTTCTTGGTCATCTATATATTCTTTTTAAAAGAAGCATGTGTTCAAGTCTTTTGCCCATTTTTATTTTTTAAATTTATTTATTGACTAAAGTTTTACATATGTCTACGTTTCCCTACTTGACCCCCTGCCAAGTCATTCCCAACCCTAGCAAGCCCCCACTGCTCCAGTGTCTGTGTCCATTGTTTACACTACTATGCATGCATACAAGTCCTTTGGTTGCTCTCTAACCCACACTCCTTTGCCATTTGTCTCTGGATCTATTGTTGTTCATCAAATTATGTTGATCATTATATCCCACATATGAGTGAGATCATGTGATATTTATCTTTCTCAAACTGGTTTATTTCACTTAGCATAATCCTCTCCAGGTCCATCTATGCTGTTGCAAATGGTAAAAGTTCCTTCTTTTTTATAGCAGCATAGTATTTCATTGTGGAGAAGTACCACAGTTTTTTAATCCACTTATCTGCTGATGGGGACTTAGGTTGTTTCCAAATACTAGCTGTTGTAAATTGTGTTGCTATGAACATAGGGGTGCATATATCCTTTCTAATTGGTGTTTTTGGTTTCTTGGGATATAGTTCTAGAAGTGGGATCACTGGGTCACATGGGAGTTCCATTTTTAACATTTTGAGGAAACTCCATACTGTTCTCCACAGTGGCTGCATCAGTCTGCAGTCTCACCAACAGTGTATGAGGGTTTCTTTTCCTCCACATTCTCACCAGAACTTGTCATTTGTTGATTTGTTGATGATAGCCATTTGACAGGTGTGAGATGGTATCTCATTATTGTTTTGATTTGCATCCCAGAAGATTAGTGACTTTGAGCATGTTTTCATAAGTCTCTGGGCCTTCTGAATGTCCTCTTTCAAAAAGTGTCTATTTATATCCTTTGCTCATATTTTGATTGGATAGTTTATATTCCTTTTGTTAAGTTGTATGAGTTCTCTGTAAATTTTGGGTATTAAACCATTATCTGAAATATCATTGGAAAATATGTTTTCCCATGTAGTGGGCTTTCTTATTGTTTTGTTGATGGTTTCTTTTGCTGTACAGAAGTTTTATACTTTGGTAATAGAGGCCTGGTGCACAACATTTGTGCACGGGGTAGGGGTTGGGTCCCCTCAGCCCAGCCTGCACCCCCTCCAATACAGGAACCCTTGGGGATGTCCCTGCAGAATCAGGCCTAAATCAGCAGTCGGAAATCCCTCTCACAATCCAGGACCATTGGCTCCTAACCACTCACCTGCCTTCCTGATTTTCCCTAAATCTTCGTCTGCCAGCCTGATCATCCCTAACTGCTCCCCTGCCTGCCTGATCGTCCCTAAACACCTCTGCCTCAGCCTGTGCACTGCGACCCAGGCTTCCCTCCATCTGGCTGGCCGCAGGCACCTGGGATTGGGCTTCCCTCCCTCTGGCCAGCAATAGGCACATGGGACCTGGGCTGAATTGCCTTGTTGGCCACAGGCACCTGGGGCCCTGGGCTGCTTGGCCTGGGCCAGCCACAGGCACCTGGGACCCCCAAAGGCTCAGCCTGGGACCAGCCCTAGGCACCTGGGACTGCAGCTGGCTTCTCCTGGGCCAGCTGTAGCTACAGGCACTGGGACCATGGGCAGCATCTCCAGGGACTGTGGGTGGCTTCTCCCAGGAAAGCCACAGTCACCGGTGCCCAGGATTATGGGCAACTTCTCCTGGGACCATGGGTGGCTTTGCCAGGGCTGGCTTTGACAGGAAGGATGTCCAGAAGATGTCCAGTCTGATTAACATATTACCCTTTCATTAGTATAGTCATCTATACTAATTTGTTTATTTTCTCCTTAGTTTCCATTGCTCTAGGAGCTATGTTGGTAAGATTATTGCTACAACATATATCTGCTGTTTTGCTGCCTATGGAATCTCTTATGATTTTTATGGTTTCCTGTCTTACATTTAAGGCCTTTAGGCATTTTGAGTTTGTTTTTATGTATGGTGTAAGTTGGTGATCTAGTTCCTTCCTCCCTCCCTCCCTCCCTCCCTCCCCCCCTCCCTTCCTTCCTTCCTTCCTCTCTCTTTTTTGCATGTATCTGATCAAATTTCCCAGAACCATATATTGAAGAGACTGTTTTGACTCCATTGTATGCTCTTGCCTCCTTTGTCAAATATTAATGGAACATAATGGCTTGGGTCATTTTCTGGGTTCTCTGTTCAGTTCCATAGGTCTATAAGTCTGTTCTTATGTCACTACCAAGCAGTTTTGAGAACCATGGCTTGTTAATATAGTTTGATATATGGTATTGTTATCCCTCCAACTTTGTTCTTCTTTCTCAGGATAGCTGTAGATATTCAGGGTCTTTTATATTTCAGATGAATTTCTGGAGAGTTTGTTCTAGAACTTTGAAATATGCTGTTGGTATTTTAATGGAGATTTCTTTGAATCAGTAGATTGCTTTGGATAGTACGAACATTTTAATGATATTATTCTACCAATCCATGAACATGGTATGTTCTTCCATTTGTTTATGTCTTCTCCTATCTCTTTTTTCAATGTCCTGTAGTTTTCTCAGTACAGGTCTTTTACCTCCTTAGTTATGTTTATTCCTGGGTATGTTAATTTTTTTGGTGCAATGGTAAATGGGATTGTTTTTTCTTTCATTTCTCTGTCTGTGAGTTCATTATTGATATATAAAGGGCCATAGATTTCCAGGTGTTAATTTGTATTCTGCTACATTGCCAAATTAATTTATTAGTTTTAGTAGTTTTTTATGGAGTCTTTGGGGATTTGTATGTATAGTATCATGTCATATGTGAATAAGGACAGTTTTACTTCTTCTTTTCCAATTTGGATACCTTTTATTTCTTCTTGTCTGATTGCTATGGTTAAGCATTTCCAGTACTATATCGAACAGGAGTGGTGAAAGTGGGCATCCCTGTCTTGTTCTCATTCTCAGGGCAAATAAGTTTAGTTTTTGCTCATTAGATATGATGTTAGCTGTAGGTTTGTCATATAAGGCTTTTATTATGTTGAATTATGACCCCTTTTATCCCACTTTGCTTGAGTTTTTATCAAGAAAGGTTGTTGGATTTTGTCAAATGCTTTTTCTGCATCAATTTATATGGGTATGTGATTTTTTGTCTTTCAGTTAGTTTATGAGATGTATCACATTTATTGATTTGCAGATATTTTATCATCCTTGCATTCCCAGAATAAATTACACTTAATCATGGTGTATGATCTTTCTAATGTAATGCTGAATCTGATATGCTAGAATTTTGTTGAGGATATTAGTATTTTTGTTCTTCAAGGATATTGGCCTGTAGTTCTCGTTCTCACAATCTCTCTCTCTCTCTCTCTCTCTCTCTTCACTTTGTGTGTGATGATTTGATCTGGTTTAGGAATTAGTGTAATGCTGACTTCATAGGAAGAGCTTGTAAATGTGCCTTCCTCTTGAATTTTTTGGAATAGTCTGAGGAGGATAGGTTTTAGGATAGGTTTTAGTTTTTCTTTGAATGCTTGGTAGAACTTCCCTGTAAAGCCATGGTTCCAGGGCTTTTGTTTGCTAGAAGATTTATGAGTACTGCTTCAATTTCTTCAGTAGTTATTGGCCTATTCAGGCTTTTTGAATCTTCCTAATTGAGTTTTGGGAGCTTGTTTTTTTCCTAAGAATATATCCATTTCATCTAAGTTGTCCATTTTGTTGGAATAGAGTTGTTCATAGTATTTTTTCATAATCCTTTGTATTTCTGTGGGATCGGTTGTTATTTCACTTCTTTATTTCTCATTTTGTTTATTTGAGTTCTCTCTTTTTGCTTTTTGGTGAACCTGGCTAGAAGTTCATCAAATCTTGTTTTCCTTTCCAAGAACCAGCTCTTGGTTTTGTTGATCTTTTGTATTGTGTTTTTGGTCTCTATGTCATTTATTACTGGCCTGATCTTTATTATTTCCTTTCTTCTATTATGCTGGGATTTTCTTGTTGCTCTCTTTCTAACTCTTTGATTTGTTAGGTGAAATAATTTATTACAATTTTTGTTGTTTTTTGAGGTAGGCGTGTAGAGTTATGAACTTTCCTCTCAAGACTGCTTTCACTGTGTACCATAGATTTTGGATTGTTGTGTTTTCATTGTCATTTGTTGCATGATGCTTTTTATTTCTTCTTTGATCTTTTTGGTAACCCAATTATTGTTTAATAGCATGCTACTTAGCCTACAGGTGTTTGATTTTCTCATTGTTTTTATTATAGTTGATTTCTCCTTTATGCCTTTGTGTTCTGAGAAGATGCTTGATATGATTTTTATGTTCTTGGACTTGAAGAGACTTTGCTTGTCTCAATATGTGGTCTATCTTTGAAAATAACACATGTGCACTTGAGAAGAATGTATATTCTGTGGCTTTGGGATGAAATGTTATGAAGATGTCAGTTAAGTCCATCTGATCTAGTGAGTCATTTAGGATTGCTGTTTCATATTGATTTTTTGTTTAGAGAATTTATCCAGTGGTGTTAGTTGGGTATCAAAGTCCCCTACTATGATTGAATTGCTGTCAATCTCTCCCTTGATATTCTTTAGAAGTTTTTGTTTGTTTGTTTGTTTGTTTTGGTGATTTTTTTTGGTATTTTGGTGCTCCTGCATTGGGTGCATATATGTTTACCAGAGTTATGTCTTCTTTTTGAATTGCTTCCTTTATTATTATGAAGTAGCCTTCCTTATCCCTTATTAGGGCCTTCACTTTGAGGTCTAATATTTCAGATATAGATATTGCTACCCCAGCTTTTGTTGTTGTTGTTGTTCATTTCCATTCACCTGAAAACCCTTTTTCCATCCTTTCACAATCAGTCTGTGTGAGTCCTTTGTTCTGAGGTGGGTCTTCTGTAGACATCAGATATATGGGTCATGTTTTCTTATCCACTCAGCTACCCTATGTCTCTTGATTGCTTTTGCCCATTTTTAATTGGATTTTTTATTGCTTGTGTTGAGTATATGAATTCTTTACATATTTTAGAAAATAACCCCTTATTACATATATAATTGGCAAATATGTTCTCTCATACAGAGGGCTGCATTTTCATTTTCTTGATGGTTTCTTTTGCTGTAGCTGAAGCTTTTAATTTTTATGTAGTCCTATTTGTTTATTTTTTCCTTTGTTTCCCTTGCCCTAGGAGACATATTAGCACCCATATTACTACAAGAGATGTCTGAGCTTTTGTTGCATATAGTTTCTTCTCATAAATTTATGGTTTCATGGTTTACATTTAAGTCTTTTATCCATTTTGAGTCCATTCTTGTATATAGTAAGATGGTGGTCTAGTGTCATTTTGTCTTTTCACATGTACCTGTCCAATGCACTCTTATGCTCACTGTAGCATTATTTACAATAGCTAATATATGAAAATTTTGTTCTTCTTCCTTAAGATTGCTAAAACTATTTTGGGTCTTTTTTGGTTACATATTAATTTTT
Organism: Lasiurus cinereus; assembly: GCA_011751065.1. Lineage (NCBI taxonomy): Eukaryota > Metazoa > Chordata > Mammalia > Chiroptera > Vespertilionidae > Lasiurus > Lasiurus cinereus. The sequence goes on from JAAGEH010000012.1 coordinate 6,390,870, forward strand.
GGATTATTTGTTTTGCATCAATGAAATATGCTGTTGATATTTTAATATGAATTGCATTGAATCTATAGATTTGTTTGCATAATATGAACATTTTAATGATGCTAATTCTTTCAACCAATGAACATGCTATATACTTCTACTTGTTTTCTCTTGCTGCATTTCTTTTTTCAATGTTTCATAGATTTCTGAGTATATATCTTTAACCTTCTTGATTTAGTTTATTCCTACATATCCTATTTTTGTTGCAATGGTAAATGGGGTTTGTTTTTTTAAGTTTTTTTTTTCTGAGAGTTCATTATTGGTGTATACAAATATCATCAATCTTGCTACTTTGCCCAATTCATTTATTATATCTTTTTTTTGTGTGTGTGTGCAGTCTTTAGGGTTTTCTATGTACAAAATCATGTCCTCTGCAAATAATGACCGTTTTACTTCCTCTTTCCAATTTGGTTGCCTTTTACTTTTTCTTCTTGTCTGATTGCTATGGCTAGGATTTATATAGGACTGTGTTGAATAAGAATGGTGAATGTAGACATTCCTTTCTTGTTATGGTATTAAGGGAAATGCTTTTAGTTTTTGTGCATTGAGTATGATGTTGGCTGTAGGTTTGTCATATGTGGCCTTTTTATGTTGAGATAGGATGCTTCTATGACTTCTTTGCTGAGAGTCTTTTCATAAATGGGTGCTGGATTTTGTCAAATGTTTAATTGAGGTGATTCTGTGATTTTGCTTTTTTATTTATATAATGTATCATGTTTATTGATTTGTGACTATTGGACCACATTTGCATTCCCAGAATAAATTTCACTTGATCAAGGAGTATTACATTTTTAATATATTTCTGGATATGATTTGCTAATATTTTGTTGAGGATTTTAGCAGCTATATTCATCAGGGATATTGGCCTGTAATTTTTTCCTTTCTTGTATATTTATCTGGTTTTGAAATTAGGATAAAGCTGGCCTTGTAAAATGCAGTTGGAAGTCATCAGTCCTTTTGAATATTTTAGAATAGTTTGTGGAGGACAGGTATTAATTAATCTTTTGAGTGTTGGATAAATCTCATCCATGAAGCCATCAGTTCTAGGACTTTTATTTGCTGGGAGTTTTTGTTTTTGTTTTATTGCTACTTTAATTTCATTAGCTGTTTTCTGTCTGTTCAGATTTTCTGATTCTTCTTGATTTAGTTTTGGAAGATTTTGTGTTTCTTGGAAATTGTCTATTTCACCCAGGTTGTCCAATTTGTTGGCATATATTTGTTTGTAATATTTTCTAAAAATCCTTTGAAATTTTGTGATGTCATTTGTTCCTTCATCTCTTTCATTTTTGATTTTATTTATTTCGGTCCTCTCTATTCATTTTTTGATAAGTCTGGATGATATTTCATCTGTTCATCTTTTTGAAGTGCTAGTTCCTGGTTTGATTGGTCTTTTGTAGTTTTTTAATTCTCTATGTCGTTTGTTTCCCTTCTGATGTTTACTATATTCTTTCTTCTCTTTAATCTGGGCTCTTCTTGTTGTTATCTTTCTAATCATTATTTTCTAATATAGGCCTGTAGTACTATGAATTTCCCTCTCAGGACTGCTTTTGTGTGTTCCATAAATTTTGCATACCAGTGTGTCCATTTTCATTTGTTTCTAGGAATTTTTAAATTTCTTCCTTGTTGTCATTGTTTATTAACATGCTATTTCACCTCCACATGTTTTTAATGTTTTGAATGCTTGACATTCATTATGATCCAAGAAGAATGTTGACATAATTTCAGTCTTTTTGAACCTGTAGAAACTTAATTTGTGGATAAACCAAAATAACGGTATAAGTAAACTCCTAAACTGCTGCTTCACACAACAATTTCAAAACTACAACTAAAAGACAAAATGGACATCATCCAGAACCACAGGAAGGCTGGCTGAGTGGCAGTTCTACAACTAGAAGGAAAGAGAAAAGCACACTGAGACTCACAGGAACTGCAGAAAGCAGATGTACAGAGTCGCACATGCAGAGAGGGATGGAAACTGAGTACATGCTGGCTTTCTCAACTGGGAGGGAGACAAAAGCTCCTGACCTCTATGAACTCCAGTTTGAGGAAAGACTCTGGGGACCCACACTCATATGGAGAGAAACTGAACTGTCTGGCACTAGGCAAAACTTGAGGGTGGCTTTCTCTCAGAGGTGCTTGCAACAATTATCATGGGATGCTGAGACAGGGGGGCCTCTTAGGGCAGGGCTGATGGAAAACCATGGCTGTTTGCTCCTCCCTGAGATCCTCCTCCACAAAGCCATTGATTGGTTGCTCTGCCCCGAGACTCTGCCCGATCCAAGCTGAGTGCAGAAGCTTTTGCATATGAATGGCTGGGTCCTTTGAATTCTAAACTTACCTAACAAACTACAGCTGAGTCAGAGAGACCCAGAACATCCAAAATAAGGCTCAAGGCCCTGCAGCAACTTGCATTGCTTCTTAGCTGGGACTTGTCTGGGCACCTCCAACACCCAAAAAAAGAAGAGTAATCTGCAAATCTCTCCAAAGATCCTGCTGAGTGGCCTCGGGCAGAGGCTAAATTAGCACTTCCTTAGAGATGCAAGAGCTGGTGTATCCAGGGGTCAGAGTAGGACCATCCAGATCACAACTCCTCAGATATGTAAGGGACACACTCATGGAGAAGACTCAGTGAGCACTAAAGCCCCAATGAAGCAAGTCTTGTCTCATAAGGGTGGCTCCAGCACAGAAGTTCTCCCATCATAGTGACAGCTGATCCTCACAGTCAGTTGGCCTAGAGGTCAATTCCTCCCAGTGATACCAACAACAATCAAGGCTTAACTACAACAAGACTGTGCACACAGCCCACAAAGGAGTGTACAAAGAGTTTCTACCTCAGGTAACTGGGAAGGCTGAACCACTGGGCCCTATAAGACACCTAGCACCCAAAGCCACTCTATCAACTCAGGGATGCAGCCAAAATGCAAAGACACTGAAACAGGTCACAAATGGAAGAAATGGAGAAAAGCAAATGACTGGATATAGAGTTCCAAACCACTGTTATAAGGCTTTTTAAAGAATTTTCTAGAAAAGGCTGATAAACTTAGCGAGACCCTTGAGGATATGAAAAAGGACCAACTAGAAATAAAGTATACATGACTGAAATAAAAAATAATATGCAGACATCCAATAGCAGACTAGAGGATCCCAAGAATCAAGTCAAAAACTTTAAATATGAAGAAGTAAAAACACCCAACTGGCAAAGCAAAAAGAAAAGAGAATTCAAAAATAGGAAGATAGTTGTAAGGAGCCTCTGGGACAACTTCAAGCATACCAACATCAGAATTATGAGAGTGCCAGAAGAAGAGAGAGAGCAAAATACTGAAAACCTATTTGAAGAAAATTTCCCCCACTTGGTGAAATAAATAGACTTAGAAGTCCAAAAAGTGCACAGAACTTCAAGTAAAAGGAATCCAAAGAGGACCACACCAAAACACATCATGATTAAAATGCCAAGAGCAAAAGACAAAGAAAGAATATTAAAATTGTCAAAAACAAACAAACAAACAAACAAACACACAAACAAACAGTTACCTACAAGGGAGCACCCATATGACTGTCAGCTGATTTCTCAACAAAAACTATGCAGGCCAGATGGGAGTGGCAAGAAATATTCAAAGTGATGAATAGTAAGAACTGACAACCAAGCTTACTCTATCTAGCAAAGCTATCATTCAGAATTGAAGGGCAGATAAAGAGCTTCACTGATAAGAAAAAGCTAAAGGAGTTCATCAACACCAAACCAGTATTATATGAAATGCTGAAAGGTACTCTTTAAGAAAAGGAAGAAGAAAACAGTAAAGATAAAACTTATGAACACATACATATTTATCAACAAGTGAATCTAAAAATCAAATGAATTAAAAATCTGATGAACAGAATAAACTGGTGAATATAATGGAATCAGGGGCATAAAAAGGCAGTGGACTGACAATTCTCAGGGGGAAAGGGTATGGGAGGTGTGAGAAGAGAATGGACAAAAATCATACACCTATGGATCAGGACAGATTGGGAGAGCTAAGGGCAGAGGGTGGGGTGGAAACCGCATGGCGGGTAACTATGAGGGGGGGGAAGAAGAACGATTTTAATAATCTGAACAATAAAGATTTATTTAAAAAGAAAAAATAATAAAAAGTGAAAAAAAAAGAAACTTAATTTGTGTTCTTACATGTGGTCTATCTTTGATAATGTCCCATATTCACTTGAGAAGAATGTATGTTCTGCAGCTTTGAGGTGAAATATTCTGTATATATCAATTAAATAAAATCCATCGGATATAGTATGTCATTGTTATTTTCTATGGTCACTGTTTCTTTGTTGATATTTTATCTGGAAGATCTATCTATTGAAATCAGTGGGGTACTGAAGTCCTCTACTATTACTGTATTGCTATCAATTATCTTCCTTAACGTCTTCTAAGAGTTCATTAAAAAGTATATATATATATATTTAGCCGAAACTGGCTTGGCTCAGTGGAGCGTCGGCCTGTGGACTGAAAGGTCCCGGGTTCGATTCCGCTCAAGGGCATGTATCCTGGTTTTGGGCACATCCCCAGTAGGGGGCGTGCAGGAGGCAGCTGATCGATGTCTCTCTCTCATCGATGTTTCTAACTCTCTATCCCTCTCCCTTCCTCTCTGTAAAAAATCAATTATATATATATATATATATATATATATATATATATATATATATTTAGGTGCTCCTATATTGGGATCAATCCTTTTAAAATTAAATAGTTGCTTTACTAATCTGTTATTAAGATCTTTTCTTAGAAATCTATTTCATTAAATGTAGGTATTGCTACACTTGTATTTTTTTCATTTGCATTTGCATGAAAAAATAATTTTCCATCCCCTCACTTTCATCCCATATGAGTCTTTTGTTTGGAGGTGGCTTTCTTGTAGACAGCATATATATGGATTTTGTTTTCTTATCTATTCAACTACCCTATGTCTTTTGATTAGAGCATTTAATTTATATATATTTAAGGTTATTATTGATAGGTACTTATTTTTGCCTATTCTTTTTGATTATGTTTCTCTTTATTTTTCTTCTTATTACAGCATTCACTTCAACATTTCTTGCAATGCTGGTTTAGTGGTGTTAAACTCTTTAATTTTTTTTGTCTTAGAAGCTCTTTATTTGTCCATTGGTTTTGAATGATAACCTTGCTGCATAGTGTAGTCTTTGCTTCAGATCCTTGCTTTTTATTACCTTGAATACTTCATGCCATTCCCTTCTGGCCTTCAGAATTTCTGTTGAGAAATCAGCTGACAACCTTATGGGAGCTCCTTTCTAGCTAACAACTTACTTTTCCCTTGCTGCCTTTAAGATTCTCTCATTGTCTTTAAATTTTGACATTTTAATTATGATGTGTGTGTGTGCATAGGTTTCTTTGGGTTCTTCTTGCTTGGGACTCTCTGTACTTGTGTCACATTTTTGTTCACCAGGTTACCAAGGTTTTCTGACATTATTTCTTCAAACACATTCCCTATCCCTTGCTCACTTCTCCTTCTGGCATTTGTAGGATGCAGATATTGTTACATTTCATGTTGTCCCTCAGCTCCTTTAAACTGTCCTCCTGTTTCTTGTTTGTTTGTTTGTTTTTTGGTATTTTTTTCTGATTCAGTAATTTTTTTCTACCCTGTCTTCTAATTTACTGATCCAAATCCTCAGCTACCTTGTCTTCAAAATTACTGATTGATATTCTGCTTCATTTAGCATTCTATGTATTACTTCTAGTGTATTCTTTATTTTTCATCTGGTTCTTTTTTTTTTTTTTACTGTTTCTGTGTTCTCTTTTACCTTTGCTATCTCTTTGTTGATGTTCTCACTAAGTTCCTTGAATGTCTTTATAACCACTTTTAAATCTCTATTTCTGTTAAATTGCTTGCCTCTATTTTATTTAGATTTTTTTTTCTGAAGGTTCCTCCTGTTCTTTCATTTGGTGGTGTATTTTTGCATCCCCATTTTGGCTTCCACTTTGTGTTTGTTTCTTTAAAAAAATATTTATTATTTGAGAATATTACAGATGTTCCCCTTTTTCCACCATTGTCCTTCTTCATACGGTTCCAGTCCCACCCCATTGTCTGTGTCCACAGGTAGTGCATATCCTATCAAATAAAAGAATAATATGCAAATTGATCATACCTCTGCTAAACCACTAGCCATGCCCACCAGCCGATCAGAGCAAGTATGTAAATTAACCCAATCAAGATGGCTATGGCCACAAAGAGAGCAGGAGGGAGGCTTGGGTTGCCCCTGACAATGGAAGAAGCCTTGGGTTGCCCCTGACAATAGAAGAAGCCAAACTTTCCACACACCTTGGCCAGCAGGCCTCTACTTAAGGCAACAAAGTTTTAATGGCTGTGTGAGCAGAAGGCTTGGCTCCATTCCAGGCTACAAAGTTTCAATTGTAGAAGATAAATAAATCCCAGATACTAGGGTCTCCACTGGGGTCTCTGGGAGGGGTGCAACTGGCCTGTAAACTACCACAGGCCCCTAACGCAGGCCACCCCATGCCTGAAGGTAATACTCACCCTGATCCAGGGCAAACTAGCTGGCCCCCACACGTGCACCAGGCCTCTACCCTATATAATAAAAGAGTAATATGCAGATTGACCATCACTCCAATACACAAGATGGCTGCACCCATGTCGTCAAAGATCTTGCCCCCATGTGGAACAAGATGGCCACCACAAGATGGCCAGCAGGGGAGGGCAGTTGGCAGAGACCAGGCCTGCAAGGGAGGGCAGTTGGGGGCAAACAAGCCTGCAGGGGAGGGCAGTTAGGGGTGACTGGGACAAAGTTTGGGGTGACTGGACCTGTAGGGAAGGGCAGTTGGGGGGGGGACCCAGGCCTGCAGGGGAGAGCAGTTAGGAGTGACCAAGCCCACAGGGTAAGACAGTTAGGGGCAAACAGGCTGGCAGGTGAGCAGTTAGACATCAATCAGGCTGGCAGGGGAGTGGTTAGGGGGTAATCAGGCTGACAGGCAGAATCAGTTAGGGGCAATCAGGAAGACAGGCAGGTGATCAGTTGGGAGCCAGCAGTCCTGGATAGTGAGAAGGATGTCAGACTGCCCATTTAGGCCCTACCTGGAGCAGGCCTAAATTGTCAGTTGGAAATCCCTCAAGGGGTCCCAGATTTGAGAGGGAGCAGGTTGGGCTGAAACCACCCCCCATGCACAAATTTCACGCACTTGGCCTCTAGTATGTATATAAAAATCTTTGTTTAATCTTTTCCCAACCCCTCTTTCCCTCTGAGAATCATCATCCTGTTCAATTTCCATGCTTCTCATTCTATTTTATTTACCAGTTTATTTTGTTCATTATATTTCTTATTCTTTTATTTTAATTTATAGATTCAGTTATTGATAGATACATTCTTATTGCCTTTTAATTGTTCATATTTTCTTTTCTTCTTCTCCTTCGCCTTCCCCTCCTCCTCTTTTTCCTCTTCCTCCTCCTCCTCCTCTTCCTCCTCCTCCTCTTCCTCCTCTTTCTCTTCCTCTTCTTCTTTCTCTTCTTAAAGAATACCTTTCAAAATTTCATGTAATACTGGTTTGATGGTGATGAATTCCTTTAGCTTCTTATTGTTTGTGAAACTCTTTATCTGACATTCAATTCTAGATGATAGCTTTGCTGGGTGGACTAATCTTGGGTGTAGATTCTTGCTATTCTTCACTTTGAATATTTCTTTCCTCTCCCTTCTTGCTTGCAAAATTTCTGTTGAGAAATCAGCTAACAGTCGTTTTTGGAACCATGCATTAGCCGGGGAGGCAGTTTCCCTGGCTCTTTTTGAACAGAGCCCAGCACTCCTTGGAGTGCAACTATAACTGGGGGAAGTGGAAAGTCTGCTCTCCATTGCTACTCAGTCTCAGTAGAAGAGAGAACTAAATAACCAGACACCCGGAGAACAAAGACCACGGGCAGATGAAGAAATAGCCTGCATATGAAAGGAAAGCAGACATCATCAGAAAAGAAAGTAAACAAAATGGAGGCAAGCAACCTGCCAGAGAAAGAATTCAGAGAAATGGTCACAAGGTGGCTGAAAAGAATAGAAGAAAATTTGACAATATGAGTAAGAACCAAGAGGAAATGAAGAAGAACCAAGAAGAAATGAAAAATGACATCGCTACTTTAAAGAACTCAATAGAAAGCATCAAAAGTAGACTAGAAGAAGCAGAGGACAGAATCAGTGAGCTAGAAGAAAAGGTAGGAAAAAATACCCAATGACAGCAGCATCTAGAAAAGAAAATTAAAAAACAAGAGGAGAGCCTAAAGGAACTTTGGGATAACATGAAACAAAACAACATCTGGATAATCAGATAATAGGAGTTCCAGAAAGAGTGGAAACTGAGGAAGGAATAGAACACCTGTTTGAAGAAATAATGACAGAAAAGTTCCCTGATATAGGAAAGAAAAAACCCCACACAAATCCAAGAAGCTCACAGAGTCCCAAGCAAAATAAACCCCAAAAAACTGACACCAAGGCACATTACAATTAAATTGGCAAACACCGATGACAAAGTAAGAATCTTAAAAGCAGCCAGAGAGAGACAGAAAGTTACCTACAAGGAACTGCCATCAGACTAGCAACTGATTTCTCAACAGAAACACACCAGGCCAGAAGAGAATGGAATGAAATATACAAAGTCATGTAAAGGAAGGGTCTGAATCCAAGAATACTGTACGCAGCAAGGCTTTCAATCAAAATTGAAGGTGAAATCAGGAGCTGCACAGACAAAAAAGGACTAAGGGAATATATTACCACCAAACCAGCAATGCAAGAAAAGTTAAAGGGTCTGCTGTAAAAAAAAAGAAATAGGAAGTAAAGAAGGATCACAGGGGTAACGAATAAAAATGGCAACAAATAAATTCCTATCAATAATAACTTTAAATGTAAACGGATTAAATGCTCCAATCAAAAGACATAGGGTAACGGATTGGATAAAAAACAAACAAACATGACCTATGTATCTGCTTTCTACAAGAAACCCACCTCAGAAAAAGAGATGCACACAGACTGAGGGTGAAAGGATGGAAGACGGTTGTTTAGGCAAATGGAAATGAAAAAAAAGTTGGGGTTATAATACTTATATCTGACAAGTTAGATCTCAAATTGAAGGACAAAACAAGAGATAAGGAAGGCCAGTTAATAATACTAAAGAGCAATCCAACAAGAAGAAATAACTCAGTTAAACATATATGCACCCAATACAAGAGCATCCAAATACATAAAAAAACCTCTTAGAGGTTATCAAGACAGAGATTAATAGCAGTAAAATCATAATAGGAGACTTTAATACCCCACTGTCACCATTGGACAAATCCTCTAAACAAAAAGTCAGCAAAGAAACATCAATGACTCACTAGACCAGATGCAATTAATTGACATCTTCAGGACACTTCACCTCAAAGCTACAGAATATACATTCTTCTCAAGTGCACAAGGGTCATTGTCAAAGACTGACCATATGTTGGATCATAGGCAAAGTCTCTACAAGAAGATAAAAATCTTATCAAGCCCGAGAATCCAAGATGGCGGCATAGGTAAACACCTATACTGCTGCCTCGCACAACAATTTCAAAACTACAACTAAAAGACAGAACAGACATCATCCAGAACCACAGGAAAGCTGGCTGAGTGGAAGTTCTACAACTAGAGGGAAAGAGAGGGGCTCACGGAGACCCAGAGGAGCTGCAAAAAGCTGAGGTACGGAGACGAGCACGCTGAGAGAGCGGGCGCCAGAGGACCTGGCTGGCTTTCTCTGGCGGGAGGGAAACGGAGACTCCCAACGGCATTGAACCCTTCTCTTACGACACTAAACCCCAGATCCAGCCGAGACTCATACGGGGGGAGTTTGGACTGTGAAAAGGGAGAAGTGCACGGAAATTTAGGGGAGTTGCAAAGGATCGGAGGTCTGGTCGCGTACGGCACCACGTGGAGGACGGATTGCTGATTGTGCCGCTGGCTTTCGCGAGTGGGCGGGAGACAGACCCTCCGATCTGCGCCACTTCTGAGTCCACTGGGCCCCTGTTTTGGGCGAAACCCTGGGGACCTAGACTCGTGTGGTCCTGGTTCGCAGGGGAGCCGGAAAGGCAGCGGTTGGAGGCGCTGCGGGTGGGCGCGCACAAGGACCGCTCCAGCCATTACCCAGTCACTGAGACTCAGGGGCCGTGGAGGGCGGGGCTGACTGGAAGGCAAGGCGGTCCCTTAAGCCCTGAGACTCCACCCTCCCAAGCTCAGCAGAGGCTTCTGCGGCTGAATCCAGCACAGAAGTTTCCCCGGCACAGTGAAAATGCCAAGACAAGGGAAGGGATTACAAGCAAAAGAAATGGAGGAAAAAAAACGACTGGATATAGAGTTCAAAACCACGCTTATAAGGTTTTGCAAGAATATGCTAGAAAAGATGGAGAAATTTAGTGAGACCCAAGAGAAGATAATAAATACACTGACTGAAATGAATACTATTACGCAGAGTACTAACAGCAGACTAGAGAAAGACAAGGATCAAGTCAAAAATTTGAAATATAAAGAAGCAGAAAACATTCAACTGGAAAAGCAAGAAGAGAAAAGAATCCAAAAATGTGAAGATAATGTAAGGAGCCTCTGGGACAGCTTCAAGCGTACCAACATCAGAATTGTGGGGGTGCCAGAAGAAGAGAGAGAGCAAGATACTGAAAACCTGTTTAAAGAAATAATGACTGAAAACTTCCCACATCTGGTAAAAGAAATAGACTTACAAGTCGAGGAAGCACACAGAACCCCAAAGAAAAGGAACCCAAAGAGGACTACACCAAGACACATCATAATTAAAATGCCAAGAGCAAAAGAGAAAGAGAGAATATTAAAAGCAGCAAGAGAAAAACAGTTTATTACCTACAAGGGAGCACCCATATGACTGTCAGCTGATTTCTCAACAGAAACGATGCAGGCCAGACGGGAGTGGCAAGAAATATTCAACGTGATGAACAACAAGAACCTACAACCAAGAATAATCTATCCAGCAAAGCTATCATTCAGAATTGAAGGGCAGATAAAGACCTTCACAGAGAAGAAAAAGCTAAAGGAGTTCATCAACTCCAAACCAGTATTATATGAAATGCTGAAAGGTACCCTTTTAGAAGAGGAAGAAGAAAAAGGTAAAAGACAAAAAATTATGAACAACAAATACACATCTGTCAACAAGTGAATCTAAAAATTAAGTGAATTAAAAATCTGATCAACAGAATAAACTGGTGAATATAATAGAATCAGGAGCACAGAAAGGGAGTAGACTGATAATTCTCAGGAGGACAAAAATCATAAAGCATCAAACAGACTGTGAAATTATAACAGAAAGATTAAAGTTAGGTGAGTTAAATAAGTGATCAATCAAAGGACTTGTATGCATGCTTATAAACATAACCAATGATCACAGACACTGGGGGGTCGGGGTACGCCTGGGAGGGAGGGGGGGCAATGGGGAGATATGTATAAAAAATTAATAAAAATTAATTTAAAAAAATCTTATCAAGCATTTTATCAGATCACAGTGGCATAAAACTGGAAATTAACTTCAATAAAAAAATTTAAAGAAATCAAACACATGGAGATTAAACAGAATGCTATTAAACAATGACTAGGTGACTAGAGAGATTAAGGAGGAAATATCAAGCATCATGGCAACAAATAACAATGATAACACAACTATCCAAAATCTGGGACACAGCGAAAGCAGTCTTAAGAGTGAAGTTAATAATTCTTCAAGCCTACTGCAAAAAATAAGAAACAATGGTATTAAATTACCTAACCCTACAACTCAAAGAGCTTGAAAGAGAGCAACAAGAAAAGCCCAGTGTAAGCAGAAGGAAGGAAATAGTAAAGATCAGAGTGGAGATAAATGACATAGAGACCAAAGAAACAATTCAAAAGATCAACAAAACCAAGAACTGGTGTTTGGAAAGGATAAACAAGATTGATGGACCTCTAGCTAGGCTCACCAAGAAGCAAAGAGATAAGACCCAAATAAACAAAATCAGAAAGGAAAGAGGAGAAATAACAACAGACCCTGCTGAAATACAAAGGATTGTTAAAAAATATTATGAACAACTCTATTCCAACAAACTGGACAACCTGCAGGAAATGGACATATTCCTAGAAAAATAACCTTCAAACACTCAATCAGGAACAGTCTAAACATCTCAATAGGCCAGTAGCTATGGAAGAAATTGAAGCAATCATCAAAAAGCTTCCAGCAGGAGAAATCCAAGATGGCGGCATAGGTAAACACCTACACTGCTGCCTCGCACAACAATTTCAAAACTACAACTAAAAGACAGAACGGACATCATCCAGAACCACAGGAAAGCTGGCTGAGTGGAAGTTCTACAACTAGAGGGAAAGAGAGGGGCTCAGGGAGACCCAGAGGAGCTGCAAAAAGCTGAGGTACGGAGATGGAGACGCGCACAAGGAGAGAGCGGGTGCCGGAGTACCTGGATGGCTTTCTCTGGCGGGAGGGAAACGGAGACTCTCAAAGGCATTGAACCCTTATCTTACAACACTAAACCCCAGATCCAGCCGAAACTCATACGGGGGGAGTTTGGACTGTGAAAAGGGAGAAGTGCATGGAAATTTAGGGGAGTCGCAAAAGATCAAAGGCCTGGTGGGGCACACGGCACTGCGCGCAGGACAGACTGCTGATTGTGCCGCTGGCTTTCGCGAGTGGGCGGGAGACAGACCCTCCCAACTGTGCCAATTCTGAGTCCACTAAGCCCCTGTTTCGGGCGAAACCCTAGAGACCTAGCCTCCTGTGGTCCTGGTGTGCAGGGGAGCTGGAAAGGCAGTGGTTAGAGGCACTGCGGGTGCGCGCACAAGGATCGCTCCAGCGATTACCCAGTCACGTGAGACTCAGAGGCCGTGGAGGGTGGGGCCGACTGGAAAGCAAGGCAGTCCCTTAAGCCCTGAGACTCCACCCCTCCCAAGCTCAACAGAGGCTTCTGCAGCTTTGCAGTCTGGTATCATAAGGCTGAATTCAACACAGAAGTTTCCCCGGCATAGTGAAAATGCCGAGACAAGGGAAGGGATTGCAAACAAAAGAAATGGAGGGGAAAAAAACGACTGGATATAGAGTTCAAAACCACGCTTATAAGGTTTTTCAAGAATATGCTAGAAAAGTTGGATAAATTTAGTGAGACCCAAGAGGATATGAAAAAAGACCAACTAGAGATGGAAAAGGTCCAACTAAAGATGAAAAAAGACCAACTAGAAATTAAACATACACTGACTGAAATAAAAACTATTATACAGAGTCTTAACAGCAGACTAGAGAAAGGCAAGGATCAAGTCAAAAATTTGAAATATAAAGAAGCAGAAAACATTCAACTGGAAAAGCAAGAAGAGAAAAGAATCCAAAAATGTGAAGATAATGTAAGGAGCCTCTGGGACAGCTTCAAGCGTACCAACATCAGAATTGTGGGGGTGCCAGAAGAAGAGAGAGAGCAAGATACTGAAAACCTATTTAAAGAAATAATGACTGAAAACTTCCCACATCTGGTAAAAGAAATAGACTTACAAGTCCAGGAAGCACACAGAACCCCATATAAAAGGAATCCAAAGAGGACCACAGCAAGACACATCATAATTAAAATACCAAGAGCAAAAGACAAAAAGAGAATATTAAAAGCAGCAAGAGAACAACAGTTCATTACCTACAAGCGAGTACCCATACGACTGTCAGCTGATTTCTCAACAGAAACGATGCAGGCCAGATGGGAGTGGCAAGAAATATTCAACGTGATGAACAGCAAGAACCTACAACCAAGAATAATCTATCCAGCAAAGCTATCATTCAGAATTGAAGGGCAGATAAAGAGCTTCACAGAGAAGAAAAAGCTAAAGGAGTTCATCAACTCCAAACCAGTATTATATGAAATGCTGAAAGGTACTCTTTTAGAAGAGGAAGAAGAAAAAGGTAAAAGACAAAAAATTATGAACAACAAATACATATCTATCAACATGTGAATCTAAAAATTAAGTGAATTAAAAATTTGATCAACAGAATAAACTGGTGAATATAATAGAATCAGGAGCACAGTAAGAGAGTAGACTGATAATTCTCAGGAGGACAAAAATCATAAAGCATCAAACAGACTGTGAAATTACAGCAGAAAGATTAAAGTTAGGTGAGGTATATAAGTGATCAATCAAACGACTTGTATGCATGCATATAAGCATAACCAATGATCACAGACACTGGGGGGTCAGGGTATGCCTGGGAGGGAGGGGGGCAATGGGGAGATATGTATAAAAATTAATAAAAAAGAAAAAAAAAGCTGCCAGCAAACAAAATCCCAGGAGCAGATGGCTACACAGGAGAGTTTTACCAAACATTCAAGGAAGAATTAAAGCCTATTCTCCTCAGACTATTCCAAAATATTCAGAAAGAAGGAACACTTCCAAACATCTTCTATGAAGCCAGCATTACCCTAATACCAAAATCAGATAAAGACAACACAATGAAAGAGAATTACAGGCCAATATCCCTTATGATCAGGGATGCCAAAATCCTCAACAACATTCTAGCAAATCAGATCCAGCAGTAGATCAGAAAGATCATACACCATGACCAAGTAAGATTCATCGAGGCATGCAAGGATGGTACAATATCTGCTAAATCAATGAACGGGATACATCACATAAACAAATTGAGAAATAAAAACCACATAGTCATATCAATTGGTGCAGAAAAATCATTTGACAAAATCGAACACCTTTTCTTGATAAAAACTCTCAGCAAGGTGGTAATAGAAGGATCTTACCTCAACATTATAAAAGCCATATATGATTATCCCACAGGTGACATCATACTCAATGAGCCCAAACTAAAACCATTTCCCCTAAGAGCAGGAACAAGACAGGGATGCCCACTCTCACCACTCCTGTTTAACATAGTACTGGAAGTATTAGCCATTGCAATTAGACAAGAAGAAGAAATAAAAGGCATCCAAATTGGAAAAGAAGAAGTAAAGCTGTCCTCATTTGCAGATGACATGATACTGTACATAAAAAACCCTAAAGACTCAATCCAAAAACTAATAGACTTAATAAATTAATTCAGCAATATAGCAGGATACAAAATTAATGCCAAGAAATCTGTGGCATTTCTATACACTAATAGTGAAATTACAGAAAGAGAGACTACAAAAGCAATCCCATTTACCATCGCACCAAAAAAATTAAGATACCTAGGAATAAACTTAACTAAGGAGGTAAAAGACCTGTACACCGAAAACTTCAGGACACTGAAAATAGAGATAGAGGAAGACATAAACAGATGGAAGAGCATACCATGCTCATGGATTGGGAGAATCAACATCATTAAAATGTTCATACTACCCATGCAATCTATAGATTCAGTGAACTCCCCATTAAGTTAACATTAGCATATTTCACCTAGAAAGAACCCTCCAAAGATTCATCTGGAACAAAAAAGAAGACCCCAAATAGCCACAGCAATCCTGAGATAGAGGAAAAAATCTGGGATCTCAATACCAGATTTCAAGGTATATTACAAAGCAACTGTTTTCAAAACAGCCTGGTACTGGCACAAGAACAGACATGTAGACCAATGGAATAGAATAGACAATCAAAATATCGACAGAAACCACTACATTCAATTAATATTTGACAAAGGAGGCATGAACATACAATGGAGTCATGACAGTCTCTTCAATATATGGTGTTGGGAAAATTGGACAGATACATGGGAAAAATGAAACTAGACCACCAACTTACCCGATACACAAAAATACACTCCAAATGGATACAGGATTTAAACATATGATGGGAAACCATAAAAATACTAGAGGAATCCACAGGCAGCACCATCTCAGACATATGCCAAAAGAACTTCTTCACTGATACTATTCCAAGGGCAATGGAAGTTAAACAGAAAATAAATGGGACTACATCAAAATAAAAAGCATTTACACAGGAAAAGAAACCATCAACAAAACAACAAGAAAGACCACGGTATGGGAGAACATATCTGCAAATGTTATCACTGATAAAGGTTTAATCTCCAACATCGGCAGCCAACTTATACAACTTAATAAAAGGAATATAAATGATGCAATAAAAAAATGGGCAACGGACCTAAATAAAACCTTTTCAAAAGACGACAGAAGGAAAGCCACGAAACAAATGAAAACATGCTGAAAGTAATTAATTATCCGAGAGATGCAAATCAAAACAACAATGCAATACCATCTCACACCTGTCAGAATGGCAATCATCAACAAATCAACAAAGGATAAGTGTTGGCGAGGATGCGGAGCAAAAGAACCGTCGTGCCCTGCTAGTGGGAATGCAGACTGGTACAGCCACTGTGGAGAACAGTATGGAGCTTCCTCAAAAAAACTAAAAATGGAACTCCCATTTGACCCAGCAATCTCACTCTTAGGAATATATCTTAAGAAAGTAGAAACACAAATCAGAATGGATTTATTCACTCCTATGTTCATAGCAGCACAATTTACAATAGCTACAATTTGGAAACATCCTAGGTGCCCATCATCAGATGACTGGATTAGAAAACTATGGTACACAATGTAATACTATGCTGCCATGAAAAGAAAGAATTCTTACCATTTGCAGCAACCTGGATGGAACTGGAGAGCATTATACTAAGTGAATTAAACCAGTCAATGAAAGAAAAACACCATATCATCTCACTGATTTATGGATAATAAAGAACTTTATAAACTGATGAACAAAAAGCTAGATACAGAGGCAGGAAAGCATCAAACAGACTGTCAAATTACGGCAGGAAGGTTAGGGAGAGGTGTAGTAGATAAGATATCAACCAAAGTACTTGTATGCATGCATATAAGCCTAACCAATGAACACAAGACATTGGGGGGTTAGGGTATGCCTGGGAGTGGGGGACGGGTAGTGGGAAAATATGTATACATGTAATATATTTTAAACATCTTGAAAAATAAAATAAATCAACTAACAGTCATATGGGCACTTCCTTGTAGGTAACTGCTTTTTTCTTGCTGATTTTAAGATTCTCTCTCTCTGCCTTTAACCCTTGGAATTTTAATTATGATGTGTCTTAAGCCTCCTCAGTCATCTGAGCTGGGCATTGTAGGTGTGCCTCTTTGGGTTCCTCTTGTTTGGGATTCCCTGTGATTCCTGGACTTGTAAGTCAATTTATTTCACCAGGTAGGGAATTTTTCTGTCACATTTCTTCAAGTGGGTTTTTAATATCTTGCTCTGTCCCTTCTCCTGGCATCCCCATAATGTGAATGTTGGTTTGCTTGAAGTTGTCCCAGATGCTCCCTACACTATCTTTATTTTTTTAATTCTTTTTCTATTTGCTCTTCTGATTGGGTGTTTTTTACTTCCTTATATATCAAATAATTGATTCGATTCTCAGAATCCTCTACTCTACTGGTGAGTCCCTGGATATCATTCTTTGTTTCAGCCAGTGAATGCTTAATTTCTGACTGGTCCTTTTACATTTGCTTGGCATTTTCACTAAGATCCTTGAAAGTCTCATGAAGTTACTTGAAGGTCTCATGAAGATTTTAGAGTAACTTTATAACTATAGTTGAAGTCTATATCATAGTTTGCTTTCTTCTATTTATTTCATTTGTGACATGTTTCTTTGTCTCTGAATTTTAGCTGCTTTCCTGTGTTTGTTTCTATGTATTGAGTAGAGCTGTTAAGAGTGGCCTTGTGTAGTATGTGTCCTATAGGACCCAGTGACTTAGTCTCCTAAGTCATCTGAGCTGGGAACTCTAGGTGATACCCCGTGTGGGCTGGGTTTGCAGTCTTGTTTTAGTTGAGATTTGATTACTGTTGTAGTCACTGGGAGGAATTGACCTCCAGGCCAATTGGCTGTAAGGACTGGCTGCAACTTCAGTGAGAGAGCTGCTGTGTAGGAGACACCCCCATGGGGTAGGACTTGCTTCAGTGGGGCTTTGGTGTTCACTTGTCTGCCCCTTGATAATGTCTCTTATGGATGTATAGAGTTGTAATCTGGTATGGCCCGATGCTGATCTCTGGATGCACTGGCTCTAGGGTCTCCAGGGAGATGCAAAGTCACCCACTGCCCGAGGCCACCTGGCAGAAGCTGCAGAGAGATCTGCATATTCCTCCTATTTGTATTGTGGTTGGAAGTGCCCAGTCGAGTCTCAGCTGTGAAGCAAGGCAGGCTGGTGCTAGTGCCAGGCCTTGGGCCTTTTACTGATAGCTTTGGGGATCCCTAGTCCAGCTTTAGCTTATTTAAGAGATTTTAACAAAATCTGAAGTCTGAGCAAGGATAGGCTATTCATATACAAAAGCTGTTGCACACAGGTTTGGTGGGATGGCAAATTGGATAGAGCAAGGTCTCTGGGAATCACCAGGATGGAGCAAACAGAAGTAGCTGCCTATCAGCCCTGCCACTGGGGAGGGAGGTCCAGTATAGGAGCAATAATTCCTGAAAGTACCTCTGTCTGGAAGAAAGCCACCATTGAGTTCCTGCCCAGATGCCAAACAATCCAGGTCTTCCCCATATGTGTCTGGGTCTCTCAATGCCTCCTGGTGCTGGAGCACAGAGGAAGTGAGTCGAAGTAAGTTCATGCCTGACCCTTTAATGAGGGATACCTGCGTCTCTAGCAGCCTCTATGCCACAGACACCAATCCCCACTTTTTTTTTTACATCTTGTAGTTATGGGGACAACTCTGAGAGCTTGGGTTTGCAGTCTAGTGTGAAGCTGGGACACCTTACTCCTTATGTGGGGGCCTGTGCAGATATGATCTCCCTCCTGATTAAAACTGGCACACATGGCTGCCGGTCTAGCCTGGTTCTCACCTCCTCTCCTCCTATCAGTCTCAATTTGTTTTCTTCTTTACTTCTCTAGTTGTAGAACTTCATTCAGCCAGCTTTTAAGTTGTTCTAGATGATGGTGGTTCTATATTTTAGTTGTAATTTTGATGCAGTTGTGTGAAGCAATAAGTACAAGCATTTATCTATGCAGCCATCTTTGTTCAAGACCTATGTATTAGGTAGATTTACTATGTTTCTATGTACGTATTAGGTATATTTACTATGTCTCATAGTCTTGGTAATATGGCCTCTTTGAAGGGACTCTGATACAGATCAATTTTATATGCTGTCTATGACTGGCCCTGAGAAATCTGTTTGAAACTACAAATCAATCTACACTTTGTGGCTACCTTGGCTAGGTCTATGTGTTTACACACCAAGGCCAAATTCCACCAGCAAAAGTCCCAAGGCACACAAAGATCTGCTTCCATCTGCCTCTGCCTGCCAGCTGCCTGTTAGGTTAAATCACTGAAAGAGCCTCTGGGAGTCCTTGAGTTTCATGAGGAAGCTTCTCAGTGAATAGTGTTCACCAGCTTGATACAGGTTCAAACTTAGTCCTAGTGCTAAAACTGAGGCCACTCAGTAAAATCCCAGGTAATACCAAATCTAGCTATCACCTGCCAGGTACCTGAAGACCCTTTTAATGTGACAGAGTCTCAGGTTGTCATCAGTATGTGGCCAGCAAAGTTTATGAAGTCCAAACAAACCAAGAGTTGGCTGTGTGAAGAGAGGGCTCTACATCTTGTCTATACATGGAATTTACATCCTAAAGAGGGGGACATAAGGGATATCCTCATAACAGAATTGCTACCAGCCCTCTTGTAAACCACAGTAAAATGATATTAAATGGATATTAAAGTTTTCTCAATTTTATGTGTGAACAAAAAAGCCTTCCATGATAAATGGTAAAATGGCCCCCAAAGATGTCCCTGCCCTAATTCCCAATACCTACATGGTAAAGAGAATTTTGCGGATGTGGCTGTTAAGACTTGTGAGATAAGGAGATTGCCTTAATATAATCACAAGGATCCGTATGGAGGAAGGGAGGAGATGTGACAGAGAAAGGGATATGACAAAAGAAATAGAGACTGGAGTCAAGGAATAAGGGAACATCTAGACGCTAGAAAAGGGAAAGAACAGATTCTCCTCTAGACCCTTCAAAAAGAATGCAATCCTACTCACACTGATTTTCAGCCTTGAAAACCCATTTCAGACTTCTGACCTCCAAAACTATATTAAAACTAGAGGCCCAGTGCACGAAATTTGTGCATGGGAGGTGTGTGTGTGTGTCGGGGGCGGGTGGAGCGGTGTCCCTCAGCCCAGCCTGCACCCTCTCCAATCTGGGACCTCTTGAGGGATGTCCAACTGTGAGATTGGACCTAAATGGGCAGTCGGACATCCTTCTCACAATCCAGGACTGCTCCCAACTGCTCGCCTGCCTGCCTTCCTGATTGCCCAGAACTGCTTCTGCCTGACAGCCTGACCACCCCCTAACCACTTTCTTGCCATTCTGATTGATGTCTAATTGGTCCCCTGCCAGCCTGATTGTCCCTAACTGCCCTCCCTGCAGGCCTGGTCCCCCCCTTCCCCAACTTATCTCCCCTGCAGGCCTGGGACCCACCCCAATTGCCCTTCCCTGCAGGCCTGATTACCCCAACTTCCCTCCCTTGCAGGCCATCTTGTGTCCACATGGGGGCAGGTTCTTTGACCACATGGGGGCAGCCCTCTTGTGTGTTTTCATAGTGCTGGTCAATCTGCATATTACTCTTTTATTAGGTAGGATAGAGGCCTGGTGCATGGGTGGGGGCCAGCTGGTTTTACCTGAAGGGTATCCCGGATCAGGGTGGAGGTTTCCTTGAGGTGTGGGGCAGCAGCCTGGGCGAGGAGTCTGTGGTGGTTTGCAGGCCAGTCATGCCCCCCACTGACTCAAGTGGAGGCCCTGGTATCTGGGACTTATTTATCTTCTACAATTGAAACTTTGTAGCCTTAAGTGGAGGCCAAGGCAGGCCAGGGCTGTGGAAAGCTTGGCTTCCTCCATTGCCAGGGAAACCCAAGCCTCCTTCCTGCTCACTCCATAGCCACAGCCATCTTGTTTGGGTTTAATTTGCATACTCACTCCTGATTAGCTGGTGGCCTGGTGGGTGTGGCTTTCGATGTAGCAGAGGTATGGTCAATTTGCATATTACTCTTTTATTAGGTAGTATTGTATCACATTAAGCCATTAAGTTTGTGTAAATTTGTTATACCTTCAATGATAAACCAAATATAGGAATAGAAATATGTAGCAGTTGGAAACAGTGTGTGTGTGTGTGTGTGTGTGTGTGTGTGTGTGTACACGGATTCTTATAAAATTGCTATTTTGTTGATCTGGAGTAATACTGTAAAATAGTGTGCACTTGCTCTAAATTCAGATTATCCAGCCACTCTGTCTAGGCCAATTGCAGTCTCTTAACCTGTCCTTTACAGAGATTCTGGATCTGCCACCATATTTCAGGTGGCATGCACTTTGAAAAAAGTACTATAGGGTGATGTTACTGAGTGTCCAGAGAAGGCTTCTTTGAGGAGATGACAGGTGAGCAGCTACTGAAAGCTAAGGAGCAAGCAGTGTTTCAGGTGGAGAGAAGGTCTGGGTGAGAGTTAACCTGATCTATTAAAGAATAGATGGAGAACTGTGAGCAAAAGATAGATGGTAGTAAAGGAAGCTGAAGACTTAAGCAAATGCTCTTGTGTAGGGTCTGGTAGGTGATGGAAGAGTTTGGATATTCAGTATGAAGAAAAACTATTGGAAAGTTTGCAATATTTGCATGACAGGAGCTTACATTTTACACGTTGCTACTTAGTAGAGAATGATTACTAGAAGGGAAAAAAAGAAGGGAGGCTTTGCAGTAGTGCAGAAGAGAGAATTCCTGCTGGTTTGAAATTGTGTGATAGCATGGAAACGAACAGGAGTAGACAGATTTGTGACATATGTTGAAGAACCAGTTGATAAAAAACTTCTTATGTGGGACTTTAAGAGAAAAGAGAAGCAAAGATGATTGCTATGACTTTGATGGCAGTAACTGTGAAGATGACAGTGAACATTCTCATATAAGGAAGACTGAACAAGTGCAAAGAGATGAATCAATAAATAAGGCCCATATGATATCTTTAAACATTTAGGTTTTGCATAACATAGATTGTCAGTTCTTAGTATTTAAAAATACTGTGTGATGAAGAGCACAATTTTACCAAATCAATTAGAACCTGGGAAAATGTCTATTGCTAAAATGGAAAGAGATTTATGTAATTACTTTAGATCATGATTTATTTTAAGAAAAGATAGCTCCAAAACATTCCTAAAAATACATGCATAACTTTTATGCATGCGCACACACCTGCACACATGCATGTGCACACACACACCTAAGAGGAGAATATTTTACATTCTAATTCATCATTTTACCACATTTACAAGCAGAAAAGTCTTCACAATTTCCAATCTTAATTTTATATAATAAAACAACTTTTTTTCTTTGCATAATGAGTAATTTAAAAAAATTTCTGCATAGAGTTAAAATTGTTACTAAAACACCCACTTAAAATAAAAAATATTTGTAAACATTTATATGCATACATGTTTTGATCTTTCTGGAAATAAGTCCATACTTGGAAACTTAATTATAGACCAAAGTTAGTGTGGTAAGCATCTTATATTGAGCCTTGTTAATTCTGAGTAAATTGGTAACTGAAAAAAATTTTTAATTATTTGACAAA
This sequence comes from Lasiurus cinereus, assembly GCA_011751065.1. Classification (NCBI taxonomy): domain Eukaryota; kingdom Metazoa; phylum Chordata; class Mammalia; order Chiroptera; family Vespertilionidae; genus Lasiurus; species Lasiurus cinereus. The sequence goes on from JAAGEH010000012.1 coordinate 6,413,521, forward strand.
AAATTGAATAATTAGGTTTATTTATTTATTTATTTATTTATTTATTTATTTATTTATTATTTATTGTTAATACTCACCAAAGAGTATTTTTCCATTGAATTTTAGAGTGAATGAAAGGAGGGGATGGTGGGAAGGGGAGAGAGAGAAACATTGATGTGAGAGAGATACATCAATTGGTGGTTTCCTGCATGTGTGCCTTCCAGGGCCAGGGATCAAACCCACAACCCAGGTATGTGCCATTGACCAGAAATCAAACCCAAGACTCTTCAGTCTATGGGCTGATGCTCTAACAACAGAGCCACATCAACCATGGCTGGATTCTATTTTTTAAATTATTATTTTTTTTTTTAGTGTCTAAAGTTTATATATGTCTCCTTTTCCCTCAATTAACCTTCCCACAACCATTCCCACCCCAGGCAAGCCCCCACCGCCCAGTGTCTGTGACTATTGCTATGCTAATATGCATGCATACAAGTTCTTTGGTTTCTCTTTAATCCCCTCTTCCCTACCATTTGTCTCTGGATCTAATTTTGTTCATCAAATTATTCGATCATTATATCCCACATATGAGTGAGATCATGTGATATTTATCTTTCTCTGACTGACTTGTTTCACTTAGCATAATGCTCTCCAGGTCCATCCATGCTGTTGCAAATGGTAAAAGTTCCTTCTTTTATATGGCAGCATAATATTCCATTGTGTAGACAATATTTTAATACACTCATCTGCTGAGGGGAACTTAGGCTGTTTCCAAATCTTAGCTATGGTGAATTGTGCTGCTATGAAGATAGGGGTGCATATATCCTTTCTGATTGGTGTTTTGGTTTCTTGGGATATAGTCCTAGTAGTGGGATCACTGGGTCAAATGAGAGTTCCATTTTTAACTTTTTGAGGAAACACCATACTGCTTTCCACAGTGGCTGCCAGCAGTCTGCATTTCCACCAGTAGTACATGAGGGTTCCTTTTTCTCCACATCCTCGTCAGAACTTGTCATTTGTTTATTTGTTGATGATAGCTATTCTGACAGGTGTGAGATAGTATCTCATTGTCGTTTTGATTTGCATCTCAGAAGATTACTGACTTTGAGCATGTTTTCATAATTCTCTGGGCCTTCTGAATGTCCTCTTTCAAACAGTGTCTATTTATATCCTTTGCCCATTTTTGATAGGATCATTTATGTCCTTTTTCTTAAGTTGTATGAGTTCTCTGTAAATTTTGAATATTAAACCCCTCTGTGAAATATCATTGGCAAATATGTTCTCCCATGCAGTAGGCTTTCTTGTTTCATTGATGATTTCTTTTGCTGTGCGGAAGCTTTTTATTTTGACGTAGTCCCATTTGTTTATTTTCTCCTTAATCTCCATTGCCCTAGGAGCTGTGTCTTTAAAGATATTGCTACAAAATATGTCTGCTATTTTGCTGCCTATGGAGCCTTGTAGGTTTTTTATACTTTCCCATCTTACATTTGGGTCCGTTAGCCATTTTGAGTTTGTTTTTGTGTATGGTGTAAGTTGGTGATCTAGTTTTTCCCTCCCTCCCTCCCTCCCTCCCTCCCTCTCTCCCTCCCTCCCTCCCTCCCTTCTTTTCTTCCTTCCTTTCTTTTTTTGCATGTATCTGACCAAATTTCCCAGCATCATATATTGAAAAGACTGTCTTGACTCCATTGTATGCTCTTGCCTCCTTTGTTAAATATTAATTGAACATATGGCTTGGGTAGATTTTTGGGTTCTCTGTTTCATTCCAATGGTCTATATGTCTGTTCTTGTGCTACTACCAGGCAGTTTTGAGAACCGTGGCTTGGTAATATAGCTTGATATCTGGTATTGTGATCTCTTCAACTCTTTTCTTCTTTCTCAGGATTGCTGTGGCTCTTCAGGGTCTTTTTATAAATTTCAGATGAATTTTTTGAGAGTTTCTTCTAGAACTTTGAAATATGCCATTGGTGTTTTAATGGGGATTGCATTGAATTGGTAGATGTTTTGGGTAGTATGGACATTTTTAATGATGTTGATTCTACCAATTGATGAAAATGGTATGTTCTTCCATTTGTTTATGTCTTCTTCTATCTTTTTTTCAATGTCCTGTAGTTTTCTGAGTACAGGACTTTTATCTCCTTAGTTACGTTTTTCCCTAGGTTTCTTAATTTTTTTGGTGTGATGGTAAATGGGATTTTTTTTCTTTCATTTCTCTTCTGTGAGTTCATTATTGATATATAAAAGGCAATAGATTTCTGGATGTTAATTTTGTATCCTGCTACATTGTTGAATTAATTTATTAGGTCTAGTTTTTTATAGAGTCTTTGGGTTTTGTATGTATAGTATGTCATCTGTGAATAAGTACAATTTTATTTCTTCTTTTCCATTTTGGATGCCTTTTATTTCTTCTTCTTATCTGATCACTATGGCTAGAATTTCCAGTATTATATCAAACAGGAGTGGTGAAAGTGGGCATCCCTGTCTTGTTCCTATTCTTAGGGGATATGAGTTTAGTTTTTACCCATTGAGTATGATGTTGGCTGTAGGTTTGTCATATAAGGTGTTTTTTTTTCATATAAGGCTTTTATTGTGTTGAGTTATGACCCCTCTATTTCTACTTAGCTGAGAGTCTTTATCAAGAAAGGATGTTGGATTTTGTCAAATGCTTTTTCTACATTGATTTATATGGTTATGTGATTTCTATCTCTCAGTTTGTTTATGTGATGTATCACATTTATTGATTTGCAGATATTTTACCATCCCTGCATTCCCGGAATAAATTACACTTGGTCATGGTGTATGATATTTCTAATGTAATGCTAAATCCGATTTGCTGGAATTTAGTTGAGGATTTTAGCATCTATGTTCATCAGAGATATTGGTTCTCTTTTTTTGTAGTGTCTTTATCTGAGTTTAGAATTAGGGTAATGCTGGCTTCATAGAAAGAGCTTTTAAGTGTGCCTTCCTCTTGAATTTTTTGGAATAGTCTGAGGAGGACATATTTTAGTTCTTCTTGGAATTCTTGGTAGAACTCCCTTGTAAGGCTGTGGGATCAGTGCATTTGTTTGCTGGAAGGTTTTTGATCACTGCTTCAATTTCTTCAGTAGTTATCAATCTATTTAAGATTTTGATTCTTCTTGATTGAATTTTGGGAGCATGTATTTTTCTAAGAATATGTCCATTTCATCAAAGTTGTCCATTTTGTTGGAATGGAGTTGTTCAAAGTATTTTTTCATAATCCTTTGCATTACTGTGGGATCGGTAGTTACTTCATCTTTCATTTCTGATTTTATTTGGGCCCGATCTCTTTTTGCTTCTTGATAGATGCTCATCAATCTTGTTTATTCTTTTCAAGAATCAGCTCTTGGCTTTATTGATCTTTTGTATTGTGCTTTGGTCTCTAGGTCATTTATCTCTGCTCTGATCTTTATTATATCCTTTCTTGTGCTTACACTGCTGTGCTTTTCTTTTTTTTAATTAAATTTTTATTATTCAGATTATTACATTTGTTTCTCTTTTTTCCCCACCATAGCACCCTCCCACCCAGCTCCCACCCTTCCCTCTGCCCTTACCTCCCTCCCATTGATCTCATCCATAGGTGTATGATTTTTGTCCAGTCTCTCCCTGTACACCCCTCACCCCTTTTCCCCTGAGAATTATAAGTCCACTCCCTTTCTGTGCTCCTGATTCTATTATATTCACCAGTTTATTCTGTTGATCAAATTTTTAATTCACCTAATTTTTAGATTCACTTGTTGATATATATGTATATGTCATTCATAATTTTTTGTCTTTTACCTTTTTCTTCTTCCTCTTCTAAAAGAATACCTTTCAGCATTTCATATAATACTGGTTTGGAGTTGATGAACTCCTTTAGCTTTTTCTTCTCTGTGAAGCTCTTTATCTGCCCTTCAATTCTGAATGATAGCTTTGCTGAATAGAGTATTCTTGGTTGTAGGTTCTTGCTATTCATCATGTTGAATATTTCTTGCCACTGTCATCTGGCCTGCATAGTTTCTGTTGAGAAATCAGCTGACAGTAGAATGGGTGCTCCCTTGTAGGTAATTAACTGTTTTTCTCTTGCTCCTTTTAATATTCTCTCTTTGTCTTTTGCTCTTGGTATTTTAATTATGATGTGTCTTGGTGTAGTCCTCTTTGGATTCCTTTTATATGGGGTTCTTTGTGCTTCCTGGACTTGTAAGTCTATTTCTTTTACCAAATGTTGGAAGTTTTAAGTATCTTCCTCTCTCTCTTCTTCTGGCACCCCCACAATTCTGATGTTTGTACGCTTGAAGCTGTCCCAGAGGCTCCTTACATTATATTCACATTTTTGGATTCTTTTCTCTTCTTGCTTTTCCAGTTGAGTGTTTTCTGCTTCTTTATATTTCAAAATTTTGACTTGATTCTTGCCTTCCTCTAGTCTGCTGTTAGGATTCTGTATAGTATTTTTTATTTCAGTCAGTGTCTCTACTTGGTCCTTTTTCATCTCCTCTTGGGACTCGCTAAATTTATCCATCATCTCTAGTTGGATCTTTTGCATCTCTAGTTTGTCCTTTTGCATCTCCTCTTGGGACTTGATAAATTTATCCATCTTTTCTAGCATATTCTTGAAAAACCTTATAACCGTGGTTTTGAACTCTATATCCAGTTGTTTTTTTCCCCTCCATTTCTTTTGTTTGTGATCCCTTCCCTTGTCTCACTATGCCGGGGAAACTTCTGTCTTGAATTCAGCCTTATGATACCAGACTTGCAAAACCGAAGAAGCCTCTGTTGAGCTTGGGATGGGTGGAGTCTCAGGGCTTAAGGGACCGCCTTGCCTTCCAGTCTGCCCCTCCCTCCATGTCCCCTGAGTCTCACCTGACTGGGTAATTGCTGGAGCGGTCCTTGTGCGCACACGCCCACAATGCCTCTAGACAGCTGCCTTTCCAGCTCCCCTGCACACCAGGACCACATGAGTCTAGGTCTCCAGGGTTTCGCCCGAAACAGGGGCTTAGTGGACTCAGAAGTGGCACAGTTGGGAGGGTCTATCTCCTGCCCACTCGAGAAAGTCAGCGGCACAATCAGCAATCTGTCCTCCGTGCAGTGCCATGCGTGTCACCAGACTTCTTATCTTTTGCAACTCCCGTAAATTTCCATGCACCTTTCCCTTTACACAGTCCAAACTCCCCCTGTATGAGTTTTGGCTGGATCTGGGGTTTAGTGTCATAGGATAAGGGTTCAATGCTGTTGGGAGTCTCCCACCAGAGAAAGCCATCCAGGTACTCCGGCACCCGCTCTCTCAGCTCGCGCGTCCCGTACCTCAGCTTTTTGCAGCTCCTCTAGGTTTCTGTGAGCCCCTCTCTTTCCTTCTAGCTGTAGAATTTCAACTCAGCCAGCTTTCCTGTGGTTCTGGATGATGTCCGTTCTGTCTTTTAGTTGTAGTTTTGAAATTGTTGTGCGAGGCAGCAGTGTAGGTGTTTACCTGTGCCGCCATCTTGGATTCCTCTGCTGTGTTTTTCTTGATGCTCTCTTTTTAACACTTGGAGTTATAGGGTGAGATAATTTATTACCATTTTTTCCATTTTCCTTTTTTCTTTTTTTTAGGTAGGCCTGCAGAGCTATTAACTTGACTCTCAAAACAGGTTTCACTGTATCCCATAGATTTTATTTATTTATTTTTAATATTCATTTTTAAATTTTTTTCCAATTTTTTATTAATGTATTGCATATGTACATATCTTCCCATTGCCCCCCATACCACTCCCATGCATGCTCTCAACCCCCAGCATCTTGCATACATTGATTATGCTTATATGTATACATTAAAGTCCTTCAGTTGATCTCTTATCTACCCCACCTCTCCCTAACTTTCCCACTGTACTTTGACAGTATGTTTGATGATTTACTGCCTCTGTATCTAACTTTTTGTTCATCAGTTTACAATGCTCTGTATTATCCATAAATGAGTGAGAGAATGTGGTGCTTCTCCTTCATTGACTGGCTTATTTCACTAAGCATAAGGCTCTCCAGTTCCATCCAGGTTGCTGCAAATGGTAAGAGTTCTTTCTTTTTAATGGCAGCATAGAATTCCATTGTGTAGATGTACCACAGTTTTCTGATCCACTCATCTGCTGATGGGCACCTAGGCTGTTTCCAAATTGTAGCTATTGTAAATTGTGCTGCTATGAACATAGGAGTGCATAAATCCATTCTGATTTGTGTTTGTAATTTCTTAGGATAAATTCCTAAGAGTGGGATTGCTGGGTCAAATGGGAGATCCATTTTTAGTTTTTTGAGGAAATTCCATACTGTTCTCCACAGTGGCTGCACCAGTCTGCATTCCCACCAACAGTGCACAAGGGTTCCTTTTTCTCCGCATCCTCGCCAACACTTGTCCTTTGTTGATTTGATGGTATCGCATTGTTGTTTTGATTTGCATCTCTCAGATAATTAGTGACTTTGAACATGTTTTCATGTGTCTCTTGGCCTTCCTTCTGTCATCTTTCGAAAACGTTCTATTTAGGTCCGTTGCCCATTTTTTTTTATTAGATTCTTTATCTTCCTTTTATTAAGTTGTATAAGTTGGATGTCGATTTTGGAGATTAAACCTTTATCAGTGATAACATTTGCAAATATGTTCTCCCATACAGTGATCTTTTGTGTTGTTTTGTTGATGGTTTCTTTTGCTGTGCAAAAGCTTTTTATTTTAATGTAGTCCCATTTGTTTATTTTTTCTTTAGCTTCCATTGCCTTTGGAGTAGTATCAGTGAAGAAGTTCTTTTGGCATATATCTGAGATTGTGCTGCCTGTGGATTCCTCTAGTATTTTTATAGTTTCCCTTCTAATGTTTAAGTCCTTTATCCATTTTGAGTTTATTTTTGTATTTGGTGAAAGTTGGTGGTCCAGTTTCATTTATTTGCATGTATCTGTCCAATTTTCCCAACACCATTTATTGAAGAGGCTATCTTGACTCCATTGTATGTTCATGCCTCCTTTTTCAAATATTAGTTGAGCATAGTGGTTTGGGTGGATATCTGGATTCTCTATTCTATTCCATTGGTCAATATGTTGTTCTTGTGCCAGTACCAGGCTGTCTTGAGAACAGTTGCTTTGTAATATACCTTGAAATCTGGTATTGAGATCCCACCTACTTTATTCTTCTTTCTCAGAATTGCTGTGGCTATTCGTGGTCTTTTTTTGTTCCAGGAGAATCTATGAAGAATTCTTTCTAGGTCTGTGAAGTATGTCGTTGGGATTTTAATGGATAGAGCATTAAATTTACAGATTGCTTTGGGTAGTATGAACATTTTAATGATGTTGATTCTCCCAATCCATGAGCATGGTATGCTCTTCCATCTGTTTATATCTTCCTCTATCTCTTTTTTCAGTGTCCTGTAGTTTTCGATGTATAGGTCTTTTACCTCCTTAGTTAAGTTTATTCCTAGGTATCTTAATTTTTTTGGTGTGATCGTAATGGGATTGCTTTTTTGAGTCTCTCTTTCTGTAATTTCACTATTAGTGTATAGAAATGCCACAGATTTCTTGGCATTAATTTTGTATCCTGCTACATTGCCAAATTCATTTATTAAGTCAATTAGTTTTGGGATGGAGGCCTTTGGGTTTTTTACGTAAAGTATCATGTCATCTGCAAATAAGGACAGCTTTACTTCTTCTTTTCCAATTTGGATGCCTTTTATTTCTTCTTGTTGTCTAATTGCAATGGCTAATACTTCCAGTACTATGTCAAACTGGAGAGGTGAGAGTGGGCATCCCTGTCTTGTTTCTGTTCTTAGGGGAAATGGTTTTAGTGTTTGCCCATTGAGTATGATGTTAGCTGTGGGTTTATCATATATGGCTTTTTTGATGTTGAGGTATGATCTTTCTATTCCCATTTTGTTGAGAGTTTTTATTAAAAAAGGGTGTTGGATTTTGTCAAATGCTTTTTCTGCACCAATTGATATGACTATGTGATTTTTATCTCTCAATTTGTTTATGTGATGTATCACGTTTATTGATTTGCGGATATTGTACCATCCCTGCATTCCTGGGATGAATCCTACTTGGTCATGGTGTATGATAATTCTGATCTACTGCTGGATCCGATTTCCTAGAATTTTGATGAGGATTTTGGCATTTATGTTCATGAGAGATATTGGCCCATAAAACTCTTTCATTGTGTTGTCTTTATCTGGTTTTGGTATTAGGGTGATGCTGGCTTCATAGAAGGTGTTTGGAAGTGTTCCTTCTTCTTGAATATTTTTGAATAGTCTGAGGAGGATAGGTTTTAATTCTTCCTTGAATGTTTGGTAAAACTCTCCTGTGTAGCCAACTGGTCCTGGGCTTTTATTTGCTGGAAGCTTTTTGATTACTGCCCTCAATTTCTTCCATAGTTATTGGCCTATTGAGATGCTTAGATTCTTCCTTATTGAGATTTGGAAGGTTATATTTTTCTAGGAATATGTTCATTTCTTGCAGGTTGCCCAATTTGTTGGAATACAGTTGTTCACAATATTTTTTAACAATCCTTTGTATTTCGGCAGGGTCTGTTGTTATTTCTCTTCTTTCTTTTCTGATTTGTTTATTTGGGTCTTCTCTTTTTACTTTTTGGTGAGCCTAGCTAGAGGTCCATCAATCTTGTTTATCCTTTCAAAGAACCAGCTCTTGGTTTTGTTGATATTTGTTTTAAAAAATAATTTTATTGATTTTTCACAGAGAGGAAGGGAGAAGGATAGAAAGTCAGAAATATCGATGAGAGAGAGACATCGATCAGCCGCCTCCTGCACACCGTACACTGGAGATGTGTCCGCAAGCAAAATACATGCCCCCAACCAGAATTGAACCCGGGACCTTTCATTGCTCAGGCTGATGCTCTATCCACAGAGCCAAACAAGTCTAAGCGGTTTTGTTGATCTTTTGAACTGTTTCTTTGATCTCCATGTTGTTTATCTCCTTTCTGATCTTTACTATTTTCTTCCTTCTGTTTACACTGGGCTTTTCTTGTTGCTCTCTTTCTAGCTCTTTGAGTTGTAGGGTTAGGTAATTTATTGCCATTTTTCCTTTTTTTTTTTTTTGCAGTAGGCTTGTAGGGCTATGAACATCCCTCTGAAGACTGTTTTTACTGTGTGCCATATATTTTGTATTGTTGTGCTGTCATTGTCTTTTGTTGTCAGGATGTTTTTTATTTCTTCCTTGATCTCTTTGGTGACCCAGTCATTGTTTAATTGCATGCTGTTTATTCTCCATGCATTTGATTTCCTTCTATTGTTTTCATTATAGTTGATTTGTAGTTTTATGCCACTGTGGTGTGAGAAAATGCTTGGTATTATTTGTATCTTCTTGAATTTGAAGAGACGATTTTTATGACCCAACATATGGTCTATCTTGGAAAATGACCCATGTGCACTAGAGAAGAATGTATATTCTGTGGCTTTGGGGTGAAATGTTCTGAAGATGTCAATTAATTCCATCTGATGTACTGAGTGATTTAGGATTGATGTTTCTTTGCTGATTTTTTGTTTAGAAGATTTGTCCAATGGTGACAGTGGGGTATTAAAGTCTTCTACTATGCTTGTATTGCTGTCAATCTCTCCTTTAATATCCTCCAGGAGCTTTTTTTACGTATTTAGGTGCTCCTATATTGGGTACATATATGTTTACCAGAGTTATTTCTTCTTGTTGAATTGTTCCCTTTAGTATTATAAAGTGGCCTTCCTTATCCCTTGTTATGTCCTTCACTTTGAGATCTAATTTGTCAGATATAAGTATTGCAACCCCAGCTTTTTTTTTTTTCATTTCCGTTTGCCGGAAATACCATTTTCTATCCCTTCACCCTCAATCTGTGTGCATCTCTTTTCCTGAGGTGGGTTTCTTGCAGGCAGCAGATATATGGATCATGTTTTCTTATCCAATCGATTACCCTATGTCTTTTGATTGGAGCATTTAATCCGTTTACATTGAAAGTTATTATTGATAAGTACTTATCTGTTGCCATTTTTAGTCCTTACCACTGAGTTCCTTCTTCACTTCGTATTTCTTTTTATTACAGCAGACACTTTAACATTTCTCACATTGCTGGTTTGGTGGTAATACATTCCCTTAGACCTTTTTTGTCTGTGCAGCTTCTGATTTCACCCTCGATTTTGGTTGAGAGTGTTGCAGGGTACAATATTCTTGGATTCAGATGCTTCCTTTGCATGACTTTGTATATTTTATTCCATTCCCTTCTGGCCTGATGAGCTTCTGTTGAGAAATCAGTAGCTAGTCGTATGGGGGTTCCATTGTAGGTAACTTTCTGTTTCTCTCTGGCTGCTTTTAAGATTCTTACTTTGTCATCAGTGTTTGCCAATTTAATTATAATGTGCCTTGGTGTAGGTTTGTTGGGGTTCAATTTGCTTGGGACTCTATGAGCTTCTTGGATGTGTGTGGGTTTTTTCTTTTCAATATTGGGGAAATTTTCTGACATTATTTCTTCAAACATGTTCTCTAATCCTTGTTCAGTTTCCACTCATTCTGGAACCCCAATTATGTGGATGTTATTTTGTTTCATGTTATTCCAAAGTTCCCTTAGGCTTTCCTCTTGGTTTTTAACTTTTTTTCTAAAAGCTGCTGTACTTGGGTATTTTTTCCTTTCATGTCTTCTAGCTCACTGATGCGGTCCTCTTGTTCTTCTAGTCTACTTTTGATGCTTTCTATTGAGTTCTTTATAGCAGTGATGTCATTTTTCATTTCTTAATTATTCTCCACCTCCTCTAGGTTCTTCTGCATTTCTTCTTGCTTCTTCTTCATCTCCTCTTGGGTCTTCTTCATTTCCTCTTGGCTCTTACTCATATTGTCATATTTGTCTTCCATTCTTTTCATCCACCTTATGATCATTTCTCTGAACTCTTTCTCTGGCAGGCTTATTTCTGCTTCTATTTTTTTACTTCCTTTTCTGGTGAAACCTGCCTTTCTGTCTTATGTGGGCTGTGTCTTTTTCTGCCCATGGTCTTTCTTCTCTCGGTGTCTGGTTATGTAGTTCTCTCTCCTACGTTGATTAAAAGGCACAAACCACAACACGACCATGTACAGCACAGAAGGCACTGAGTAGAAATGTATTCAGGATGTTAATAATCACAAATAAGGTGACCACCAATTAAAGACAAATTAGGGGTAAGTAGAGAAAGAATAAGAGGAAAATGAGGAAAAAAGAAAAGAAAGAAATGCCAAAATCAAACTGGGTGAGGGAGAAAACAAATAAATAAATAAATGAACAAATAAAATAAAATAAAATTAAAAGGAAAAGAAGGAGAAGCAAAGAGGAAGAGAAAGAAGTCAGAGAGAAAAGAAAGAGGATAGGAGAGAAAAGGGGAACAAAATATAGATGTCAAGAGAAAATACCATTAGAACAGTCACTAAACCCAACAAATGCTGGCAACCAGTACCTGGAGATTAATACAAACTACAAATGACAACTGGTATGGAGGGAGATGAGGGAAAAGAGAGGTAAAGAACAAACCAAAACAAAGCAAACAAAAAGCAAAATAAACAAGTGGAATAAGCTAAAGCAATCTTACCAAAAAAGTACAAAATTTCGATATAATCACCGTTCAGGCAAAAAGCAACAAAAGGTCATAGAGAATAACAACTTTTTGGATAGTGAAGTCAAGAAGAGAGAGTTTTGTATGGGCTTGGAGTAGGGGAATTGAAATTAGATATATAAGTGGGGTGAAATTTTAACCAGGTAAAGAGAAAGAATAGGGAGAATCTAAAGTTGGAAAAGGGAAATAGAAAACAAGACAATAAAATGGGGAAAGTTAGGAGGAAAGTGTTGGCATAAAGGTAGAGTTGAGATAGAGTAAAATTATGCTAAAGGAAAGATGAAAATAGGATGTAGAACTCTAATCCTGAGGTAAAATAAAGGGAAAACAAAATGACACTTGTTTTTTTTCCAAAATTGTAAAATAGTAGTAGTACTAATACTAGTTGAAAAGAAAAATGTAATAATTAAAAAGGTAAAATCAATTGAGGAGGAAAGAAAAAAATTGTTTTTTAATTAAATATGCAAAAATGAAAAAATATGAAATAAAATAAATGAATAAACCAAAAAACAGAAAGAAAAAGAATAAAAGGAAAAAAAATAGAATGGTCATTCACTTCCTCTATTGTTCTGCTTGGCGCTTCTGTTTCCCAGTCGGGAGGGTATTGCAGTTCCCTGTATTCAACTGCTGAGTTGTGTTTTAATCTCTTTATTCTTTTGTGGTTATGCGAGTCTCAATTTGTGCGTCATCCACTGGGTGGCAGTGTTTCGAAATTGATCTCTGAGACTAAGCACAGGACCTCTCTAGGCTGTGCTCAGATCCTGTTACTCTGTGGTTCTCAAAACCAGTTTGTGGGAATTTTGCAGCTGGGACACTGTAATAATTCCCAAGCTGTCCCTCTGCCTCAGATAAAAAGGAGTCGTTTTCCAAGCTCCCCTCTGTCAACAGCTTGGAGAGTTTGCCTCCACACTTAGGGATCATGCTCTGTCCCACCTCCGCGGACCTCTCCAGAGGCAGCTTTCCTGCAGCCCCTTTCCCACAGTATGCGTGACTCTGTTCTACGGGACAGGAGACCTCACCTTATCCCAGGCGAAATCTGACCTTTCCGTGTGCCGTGTGGATCTCCTCTGAGTCCGTGTTTGCGCCATTTGGAGAGCGGTGTTTTGGTTCCTCGGCTGTTTGGTGAGTGATTCAGCCACAGCTTTCAGACCACCACAGTCATCCACCTCCCTGTGCATGATGGTGAGGTCTCCTTGTTTGCGCTGGTAGCTCCGACAGACAAAAACTCTGTGGCAATAGGGCTGCCTGGCCAGGAGAGCCCCGTCCAGCAGACCCCCACTTTCTCCTGGAGGATAACTGACTCTTAACTTGCCAGCTAACACTCCTAGTGCAACTCTCAGCTGCTCTCTCTCCCTCTGTCCAGCCACAAAGCTCCAGAAGCCTCTGTCTACTCCTCCGCCATTTTTCTCCTCTCATTTTTAGTTTTTGGAGGAAACTCCATACTGTTCTCCACAGTGGCTGCACCAGTCTGCATTCCCACCAGCACGAGGGTTCCTTTTTACTGTATCCTCTCCAACATTTTTCCTTTGTTGATTTGTTGATGATTATCATTCTGACAGGTGTGAGATGGTATCACATTGTCATTTTGATTTGCATCTCTCAGATAATTAATGACTTTGAGCATGTTTTCAAGAGTTTCTTGGTCTTCCTTCCGTCTTTCAAAAGTTTCTATTTAGGTCTGTTGCCCACTTTTTTATTGTATCATTAATCTTTCTTTTATTAAATTGCCTGTAGATGTTGGAGATTAAAACTTTATGAGTGATAACATTTGCAAATATGTTCTCCCATACAGTGGGCTTTCTTGTTTTTTTTGTTGGTTTCTTTTGCTTTGCAAAAGCTTTTTATTTTGATGTAGTCCCTTTTAAATTTCTCTTTAGGTTCCATTACCCTAGAAGCCGCATCAGTGAGGAATTTCATTCAGCATATGTCTGAGATTTTGCTGGCTGTGGATTCCTCTAGTATTTTTATGGTTTCTTGTCTTAAGTTTAAGTCCTATGTCCATTTGGAGTTTATTTTTGTGTATGGTATAAGTTGATGGTCTAGTTTCATTTCTTTTTTGCATGTATCTGTCCAATTTTCCCAACATCATTTATTGAAGAGACTGTCTTGACTCCATTGTATGTTGATGCATCCTTTGTCAAATGTAAATTGAGCACAGTAGTTTGGGTTGAAATCTAGATTCTCTATTCTATTCCTGTGGTCTATATGTCTGTTCCTGTGCCAGTACCAGGCTGTTTTGAGAACAGTGGCTTTGTAATATAGCTTGAAATCTGGTATTGAGATCCCACCCACTTTATTCTTTTTCAGAATTGCTGTGACTATTTGGGTTGTTTTTGTACCAGATGAATTTTTTGAGAGTTTTTTCTACAGCTGTGAAATATGCCCTTGGTAACTTAATGGAGAGTTCACTGAATCTATAGATTGCTTTGGGTAGTCTGAACATTTTTTTAATTGAGTTTTTTTTAAATAGAGAGCATGGGAGAAGGATAGAGAGGTTAGAAACATTGCTGAGAGAGCAACACCAACCAGCTGCCTCTTGCACACTTCCTACTGGGGATGTGCCCACAACCAAGGTACATGCACTTGACTGGAATGGAAACTGGGACCTTTCATTTGCAGGCCAATGCTCTATCCACTGAGCCAAACCAGTTAGGGCAGTATGGATATTTAATGACATTGATTCTCCAATCCATGAGCATGTTATATTCTTCCATCTGTTTACATTTTTCTCTCTCTCTTTTTTCAGTGTCCTGTAGTTTTCCACATATAAGTCTTTTACCTCCTTAGTTAAGTTTATTCCTAGTTATCTTAATTTTTTGTGTGTGATGATAAATGGGATTGCTTTTTGAGTCTCTCTTTCTGTAAGTTCACTATTGGTGTATAAAAATGCCATAGATTTCTTGGTGTTAATTTTTTATCCTGTGACTTTGCCGAATTCATTTATTAAGACTATTAGTTTTCTGAAGGAGTCTTTCTGTTTTTTTTTTTTTATGTACAATATCATGTTCTCTGAAAATAAGGACAGCTTTACTTCTTCTTTTCCAATTTGAATGTTTTTTATTTCTTCTTCTTGTCTAATTGCATTGGCTAATACTTCCAGTACTATGTCGCACAGGAGTGTTGAGAGTTGGCATCCTTGTCTTGTTCCTCTTCTTAGGAGAAATTGTTTTAGTTTTTGCCCATTGAGTAAGATGGTAGCTGTAGGTTTATCATATATAGCTTTTATTATGTTGAGGTATGATCCTTCTATTCCCACCTTGTTGAGAGTTTTTATCAAGAAAGGGTGTTGGATTTTATCAAATGCTTTTTCTGCATCAATTGATATGACTATGTGTTTTTATCTCTCAATTTGTTTATGTGATGTATCATGTTCATTGATTTAACAGATGTTATACCATCCTTGTATTCCACGGATAAATCCCACTTGTCATGGTGTATGATCTTCCGATGTATTACTGGATCCAATTTGCTAGAATTTTGTTGAGGATTTTGAAATCTATGTTCATGAGGAATATTGGCCTGTAATTCTCTTTCATTGTGTTGTCTTTATCTGGTTTTTGTATTAGGGTGATGTTGGTTTCATAGAACGTGTTTGGAAGTATTCCTTCTTCTTGAATATTTTGGAATAGTCTGAGGAGGATAGGTTTTAATTCTTCCTTGAATGTTTGGTAAAACTCTCCTGTGTAGCCATCTGTTCCCAGGCTTTTGTTTGCTGGAAGCTTTTCGATGACTGCTTCAATTTCTTCCATAGTTATTGGCCTATTCAGATGTTTAGATTCTTCCTGATTGAGTTTTGGAAGGTTATATTTTTCTAGGAATATGTCCATTTCCTGCAGGTTGTTCAGTTGTTAAAATAGAGTTTTACATAGAATTTTTTAAAAATATATTTTATTGATTTTTTTTACAGAGAGGAATGGAGAGAGAAAGTCAGAAACATCGATGAGAGAGAGACATCAATTAGCCGCCTCCTGCACACCCCACAGTGGAGATGTGCCCGCAAGCAAGGTACATGCCCCTAACCAGATTCGAACCTGGGACCTTTCAGTCCGCAAGCTGACGCTCTATCCACTGAGCCAAACCGGTCTCAGCTCATAGTATTTTTTAATAATCCTTTGTATTTCGGTGGGTTTTGTGTTATTTCTCTTCTTTCATTTCTGATTTTATTTGGGTCTTCTCTTTTTGCTTCGTGGTGAGTCTGGCCATCAATCTTGTTTATCCTTTCAAAGAACCAGCTCTTGGTTTTGTTGATCCTTTGAACTGTTTTTTTGGTCTCTATGTCTTTTATCTCCACTCTGATCTTTACTATTTCCTTCCTTCTGCTTACACTAGGCTTTTTTTGTTGCTCTCTTTTGAGCTCTTTGAGTTGTAGGGTTAGTAAATTAATACCATTTTTTTTCCTGTTTTTGCAGTAGGCGTGTGGAGCTATGAATTTCCTTCTCAAGACTACTTTCACTGTGTCCCATAAATTTTTTACTGTTGTGTTATCATTGTCATTTGTTGCCATGATGTGTTTTATTTCTTCCTTGATCTATATGGTTACCCAGTCATTGTTTAATAGCATGCTGTTTAGTCTCCATGTGTTTATTTGTATTGTTTGTATTATAGTTGATTTCCAGTTTTATGCCACTGTCATCTGTGAAGATGCTTGTTATGATTTCTGTCTTCTTGAATTTGAAGAAACTTTTCCTATGACCCAACGTATGGTCTATCTTTTTAAATGACCCATGTGCATTTGAGAAGAATGTATATTTTGTGGCTTTGGGGTGAAATGTTCTGAAGATATCAATTAATTGCATCTGGTCTAGTGAGTCATTTAGGATTGATGTTTCTTTGCTGGTTTTTTGTTTAGAGGATTTGTCCAATGGTGTATTAAAGTTTCCTACTATGATTGTACTGCTCTCAATCTCTCTCTTGATAACCTACAGGAGGTTTTTTTAAATGTATTTGGGTGTTCCTTTTTGAATGTGTATATGTTTACCAGAGTTATTTCTTCTTGTTTGATTGCTCCCTTTAGTATCATGAAGTGGTATTTCTTATCTCTTGTTATGTCCTTCACTTTGAGATCTAATTTGTCAGATATAAGTATTGCTACCCCAACTTTTTTTTTCATTTCCATTCACCTGAAAAACCTTTTCCATCCCTTCACGCTTAGACTGTGTATGCCTTTTTTTTTCAGAGTTGGGTTTCTTTTAGACAGCAGATATATGGGTATTGTTTTCTTATACAATCCATTACCCTATTTCTTTTCATGGTGGAATTTAGTCCATTTATATTTAAAATTATTATTTATAGGTACTTATTTTTCACCATGTTTATTGTTTACCCCCATGTTCCTTTTTCTCTTCCCATTTTTTTATTTTTATAACAAATCCTTTAGCATTTGTTGGATTGCTGATTTGGTGGTAATATATTTCTTTAGTCCTTTTTTGTATGTGAAGCTCCTGATTTCACCTTCAATTTTGATTGAGAGTCTTGATAGGTACAGTATTCTTGGATTCAAACCCTTCCTTTGTATGACTCTGTATATTTCACTCCATTCCCTTCTGACCTGATGGGTTTCTATGGAGAAATCAGCCAGTAGTCTGATGGGCATTCCTTTGTAGGTAACTTTATGTCTCTCTCTGGCTGCTTTTAATATTCTTACTTTTTTGTTGGTGTTTGCCAATATGATTATAATGTGCCTTGGCATCAGTCTTTTGGGGTTCATTTTGCTTGGTATTCTGTGATCTTCTTGGATTTGTGTAGGTTTTTTCTTTTCTATATCAGGGAATTTTTCTGTCCTTATTTCTTCAAATAGGTTTTCTATTCCTTGCTCAGTTTCCTTTCCTTCTGTTACCCCTATTATGCGAATGTTGTTTTGTTTTGTGTTGTCCTAAAGTTCTATTCCTTTAGGCTATCTTCCTACTTTTTAACTGCTTTTCTAGAAACTGTTCTACTTGCGTATTTTTCCTTTCCTTGTCTTCTAGTTCACTGATGTGTCCTCTGCTTCTTCTTGTCTACTTTTGATGTTTTATATTGAGTTTTTTAAAGCATTTATGTCATTTTTCATTTTTTCTTGGTTCTTCTTCATTTCCTCTTGGTTCTTTCTCATATTAATGAATTTGTCTTCCATTCTTTTCAACCACCTTTGCATCATTTCTCTGAATTCTTTCTCTGGCAGGTTTCTTGCCTGCATTTCATTTATTTCCTTTTCTGGTGATGCTGGCTTTTCTTTCATATGTGGTCTGTTTCTTTTTCTCCCCATGGTCTCTCCTGCATTAATTTATAGGTATAAAATACAACACAACCAGGTACAACACACAAGGCATTGAATGGAAATGTGTTCATGATATTAATCACCATAAATAAAGGTGACCACCAGAGAAAGACAAATTAGGGGATAGGAGAGAAAGAAGAAGAGAGAAAAAGAAAATAAAGAAGTGCTAAAATGAAATTGGGAGATGGGAGAGGGAAAAAAAGTAAGAGAGACAAAAAAGAAAATAAGAAATATAAGGGGAACAAGCAATATATATGGAGAGTTAATTACAATAGAATAGCCACTTATCCCAACAAATGCCAGCAACAAGTGTCTAGAAGTTAATACAAACTGCAAACAACACTTAATATCATGTGAGGCGAGGGAAACAGAAGCAAAAAATACACAAAAACAAAGCAAACAACAAAGCAAAACAAAACAAAAAGAAGCCAAACCAAAAAGCATAAAAAATCGATACAATCAACATTCAAGCACAACAGAAGTACAAAGAAAAACATTTTTTTGGATAGTGAAGACAGAGAAGAATGATATGTATATGGACTTAGAGTAGGGGATTGGCTAGTAGATATATAAAGAGGGTGAAATTTTAATAGTGGGTAAGAAGAAAGAATAGGGAAAATCTAAAGTAGGATAAGGGTAAGAGAACCAGGACAACAAAAGGGAAAAAGTTACTAAGAGAGTGATGGCATAAAGTTAAAGTTGAGATAGAGTAAAATGATGCTAAAGGAAAGATGAAAATAGAATGTAGAACTCTAATCTCAAAGTAAAATAAGATAAAATAAAATGACACTTTTTTTTTCAAAAAGGTAAAATAGTAGTAGTAATAATACTGATTGATAATAAAAATGTAATAATTAGAAAGGTAAAATCAAGTCAGGAAAAAAGAAAAAATTAGTTTCTTAATTAAAAGATGAAAAATTTAAAAAAAAATAAAAAAAAAATAAAATGTTGTGCTTGAATGTTGTTCTATTGTTCTGTTTGGCACACCTGTTTCCCAGTCAGGACAGTATCACAGTTCCCTGCATTCCAATGGTGCTCAGTGTTGTAAGCCTGTCATGATTTTTAAGCAGGAAGTGTGTCTTAATCTCTTTATTTCTTTATTTGTGATTACACAAGAGTGAATTTGTGAGTCAGCCCCTGAGTGGTAGTGTTTCTGGATTGACCTCTGAGACTATAGGTCCTCTCTAGCCTGTGCTTAAATACTGCTTTCTCTATGGCACTCAATACTGATTTGTGGGAGTGAGCTGCCCCAGAACTGGCTCTCTGACATTCACACCCTGATCTGATCCCCAGGTTCCAGAAAAACAACTTTCCCCTGTAGTCTCCCAGGGTGTCCCCAACTGGGTGATTCTATGTATTGGCCTTAGCAATCAGAAGCAAGGATATGAAGAGGAAAAGCACACATACGCGAACTCTGGAGCTGCGCACAAGTCTGAGCTGTCCCCCTTTCCCCCTCCTGTCCAAGCAACTGGAACACTTTAAAAACTCCCAGGCTATCCTTCTACATCAGATAAAAATGGGTTGCTTTTTAGAGATGCCCTCTGTTAGCAGCTTTGAGGATCCCCATCCACATTCATGGATCACACCAGCCCCAGCAGCCTCGGATTTCTCTAGGTGCAGACTTCTTCTGCTCCTCCAGCTCCTACAATGTGCATGTTTCTCTGTACTGCCAGGACCAGAGAACTCACCTTATCCCAGGCGAAATCTGACCTTTCCATGTGGAGTGTAGAGTTCCTCTGAGTCCGAGTGTTTATGCCAATTGAGTATCGGTGTTCTGGGGTTCACAACTGTTCGGTAGATTGGTAGATTTTCAGGCTTCTGATAATATCCACTTTCCCTTTAAGATAGCGTGGTCTCCAAGTCTGAGCTGGTGGCTCTGGGAGAAAACCCAGCAGCAGTGGGGGCTGCCTGGTCAGGAGAGCCCCGTCCAGCAGTCCTCCATCTTCTTCTGGAGTATAGCTGTCCCTTAAATTGCCATCAAACATTCCCAGTGCAACCCTCAGCTGTTCTTTTTGTCTGCTCAGGGACAAGGCTCAGAATACATCTGTCTATTCTGCTGCCATTTTTTTTCCCTCCTGTGTCCCATAGATTTTAGATTGTTATCTTTTCATTGTCATTTATTGCCATGATGCTTTTTATTTCTTCTTTGATCTCTTTGGTAACCCAATTATTGTTTAATAGCATGCTATTTAGCCTTCAATTGTTTGACTTTTTTCATTGTTTATATTGTATTTGATTTCTCCTTTATGCCTTTGTGATCTGAGAAGATGCTTGATATGATTTTTATCTCATTGATATTAAGAGACTTTGCCTGTGTCCTAATATGTAGTCTATCTTTGAAAATGACCCATGTGCACTTGAGAAGAGTGTATATTCTGAAGTTGTCAATGAATTCCATATGATCTAGTGAGTAATTTATTGATGTTTCCTTATTGATATTTTTTTTGTCTAGTTAACTTATCCAGTGATCTCAGTGGGGTATTTTAGTCCCTACTATGACTGTAATCTGTCCATCTCTCCCTTGACATCCTCCAGAAGTTTTTATTTATTTATTTATTTATTTGGGTGCTCCTGTATTGGGTGCATATATGTTTATCAGAGTTATATTTCTTGTTGAATCGCTCCCTTTAGTAATTTAAAGTGGCCTTCCTTATGTCTTTTTATGACCTTTCACTCTGAGGTCTAATTTTTCAGGTAGAACTTTTGCTACCCCAGCTTTTTTTAAAATTTCCATTTGCCTGAAAATTATTTTTGCATTCCTTCACAATCAGTCTATGAGCGTCCTTTGTTCTGAGATGGGTTTCCTGTAGGCTGCAGCTATATGGTTCATGTTTTCTTATCCATTTAGCTACCCTATCGGTTTTGATTGGGGCGTTTAATCCACTTACATTTAAAGTTATTATTGATAGGTACTTGTTTGTTGCCATTTTTATTCTATATGCCTGTGTTCCTTCTTCCCTTCCTATGTCTTCTTTTTACAGCAGACCCTTTAGCATTTCTTGCATTGCTGGTTTGGTGGTAATAAATTAATTCATTTAGTCCTTTTTTGTTTGTGAATCACCTGATTTCACCTTCAATTTTGATAGCCTTGCTGGGTACAGTATTCTTGGATTCAGACCTTTCCTTTGCATGACTTTGTATATTTCATTCCATTCACTTCTGGCCTGATGTGTTTCTGTTGAGAAATCTGTTGATAGTCTGATGGGAGATCCATTGTATGTAACTTTCTGTTTCTCTCTGGAAGCCTTTAAGATTCTTACTTTGTCATTGGTGTTTGCCCATTTCAATCTAATGTGTCTTCATGTCAGTCTTTTGGGCTTCATTTTGTTTGGGACTTTGTGAAGTACTTAGACTTGTGTGAGTTTTTCTTCCCAATATCAGGGTACTTTTCTTTCTATATTTCTTCAAACGGGTTTTCTATTCCTTGCTCAGTTTGCTTTCTTTCTGGCACCCCCTGTTATACAGATGTTGTTTAATTTTGTGTTGACCCAAAATTCCCTTGGTCTCTCCTTTTGATTTTTAAGTGTTTATTTATTTATTTATTTTTCCCAGATGCTGCTCTGCTTGGGTATGTTTTCCTATCTTATCTTCTGGCTCACTGCTGTGGTCCTCCACTTCTAATCTACTGTTGATGCTTTCTACTGAATTCTTTATTGTAGCAATGTTATTTTTAATTTCTTCTTGGTTTTTCTTCATTTCCTCTTGATTCTTACATATATTGTTGAATTTGTCTTCCAACCTCCCCGCCACCACCACCCAGCAGGGACTCCTTCTCCAATCAGGGGCATGGCTGGCCTGCAAACCACCCATGGCTCTTCGCCCATGGCAGTTCCACCCCCGAATGGGGACTTCCATCCCAATGGCAACATAGGCGGCCTGAAAATTACCACCATCCCCTTGTCCAGACTGGCCCCACCTCCAACAGGAACCCCCCACCTTGATCAGGGGCTTGGACCCTTACTCAATCCCTTTCCATTCCCAATAGGGTCCCCCACCTCAATTGAGGGCATGGCCAGCCTGCAAACCACTTGTGGCCCCTTTCTCAGGTTGACTTACCTCTAGGGGGCAACCCCCTCCCCAATTGGAGGTATGGCCCCTCACCCACATGGCTCTACCCCCAGCAGCGACCCCCATTCTAATAGAAGGTGTGGCTGGCCTGCAAACTACCCATGGCCCCTCACCCACACTCACCACACCCCAGGGGAACCCCCACCTCAATAGGGGATATGATAAACCTGCAAACCACCCACTGACCCTCACTCTGGCCAGTTTCACCCCCCCAGAAGAGACCCTCACCCAGATCCAGGACCCCCATCAGGGCAGGCCAGCTGGCCCCCACCCATGCACCCGGCCTCTATCCTATATAATAAAAGGGTAATATGCAAATTGATTCTAAATATGGAATGATCAGGATAACCACTGGACCAGTCACTATGAGGCACACTGACCACTTCTAGGTTCCTTTCCCCTTCCCGCTGGTCAACCCACACACAGAGGGCAAACCATGGCAGGGACAAGGCTGGTGAGCAGGCAGCCTACCTCTCAGTCCCTTCCCCCAGGCACTGATCACCCTATGTGAAAGGGGAACCAGGGTTGGATGGACGTGGGTGGTGGGTGGTGGTAGGTTTGGGGGCTATCTGTGGGCAGGTGGGGATGATGGCCCTGATCACAGGCCAGGCATAGAGACTGTACCCATGCACAAATTTTATGTGCTGGCCCTCTAGTATTGTATATTCTTTAATCTATGTATGTATTTATTTACTATTGGAAAAGAAGAATAGAAAGTAGATAGGCCTGAGTTGGTGATTGGATTTAATTAAGCTTTAGTTACTAATAATTAGTAGAAGAAAAGAACAAGTGAAGAGAGGGAAAACAGAAGCAAAAAAAGAAAAAGAAAACTAACCAACAATCAAACAATAACAAGACAGAAAAAAAGAATAAGGAAAAAAAATTAAAAAAAATTGGACAGTGAGGAAAAAGAAGAGAGAAGTGTGCATGGACTTAGAGCAGAGGAGAGGAAATTAATAAGATTAATTTTTAACAGCCAGTAAAAAGAAAGATAGAAAAAAAAAAACTAAAACAGGAGCAGGTTAGCAGAAACCGGACTACAAAGAGGAAAAGTGTGAAAGAGAGTGTTGGCACAAAGGAAAAATTGAGATGGAGTAAAATAATGCTAAATAAAAATAAAATGTAGGACACTAATCCTAAATAAAAATAAAATAAAAAAGGTAAAATAATCTATATATATAAAAACTTAAGCAATTGCTCGACTGTTTAACTGGTAGCTATTACACACATTGACCACCAAGGGAAACATGGAATGCATAGGCATGGAAACATGGAACAGACTGATGAATCCCCGAGGGGAAGAGAGAGATATTAACCAAAGATTTTATTTGCATACTAGAGGCCTGGTGCATGTATTCATGCAACAGTGGGGTCCCTTGGCCTGGCCTGCAGGTTAGAGGCTGAAACCCGCAGCCAAAATTCCCTAAGGAGTCCCAGTTTGCAAGAGGGCACAGGATAGGCTGAGGGACCCCATTGGTTCACAAATCTTTGAACTGGGCCTCTAGTAGTAATAATAATAATAATTAAAAATAAAAATACTATCTAATAAAGAAATAATATGCAAATTGACCATCACTCCAACACAAAAGATGATTGTCCCCGTGTGGTTAAAGATAGCCACCCCCATGTGGACACAAGATGGCTGCCACAAGATGGCCAACTGGGGAGGGCAGTTGTGGGCAATCAGGTCTTCAGGGGATGGCAGTTGAGGGGAGCAGGCCTTCAGGACCGGGCAGTTAGGGGTGACCAGGCTTGCAGGGGAGGGTAGTTGTGGGGACCAGGCCTGCCGGGGAGGGAGGGCAGTTGTGGGTGACCAGGACTGCAGGGAAGGGCAGTTGGGAGAGGGGACAAGGTCTGCAGGGGAGGACAGTTGGGGGGAACCAGGTCTATAGGTGAGAGCAGTTAGGGATGACCAGGCCAGCAGGGGAGGACAGTTAGGGGTAACCAGGATGGCATGGGAGGGCAATTAGGGGCAATCAGGCCAGCAGTGGAGAAGTTAGGCATTAACAGGCTGGCAGGGGAATGATTACAGGGTGATCATGCTGGCAGGCAGAAGTAGTTAGGGGCAATCAGACAGGCGGCAGGCGAATGGTTGGGAGCCAGCAGTCCTGGATTGTGAGAGGGATGTCCCAGTTTGGAGAGGATGTAGGCTGGGGTGAGGGACTCTTCCCCCTCC
This sequence comes from Lasiurus cinereus, assembly GCA_011751065.1. NCBI lineage: Eukaryota > Metazoa > Chordata > Mammalia > Chiroptera > Vespertilionidae > Lasiurus > Lasiurus cinereus. Next base: position 6,437,552 of record JAAGEH010000012.1, read on the forward strand.
CCCCTACCCCGTGCATGAATATTGTGCACTGGGTCTCTAGTATAATAATGAAAAAAAGTAAAATCAAGTGAGAAAAAAAAATTGATTCTTAAGTAAAAGGTAAAAAAGAAGTGAAGTAGTGAAGGTCATTCACTTCCTCTACTGTTCTGCTTGGCACGTCTGTTTTCTGTCAGAAGTCAGCACCGTATTGAAGTTCCCTTTGATATACTGCTCCTCTGTGTCATAAGCCACAATCCTATTTTCAAGCTCTCTGCTTCTTTTGTTTCTCAGCCTGCCTTTAGTTGTAGTTACACAATACTCAATTTCTGATACAACCCCTGGGTGGCGGTGTTTCTGGGGCTAAAAGGCCCCCTCCCCAGTGTTTAGATTGTTCTTTCCCTGCTGCACTTAATACTGGGTTGGAGGAACTTACTGCCCCAGAGCTGGTTTCCTGTTCATCTCTCCCCACTCTGATCCCCAGTTTCCACAAAAACAACTTCCTACTGCAGTCTTGATGAGTGTTTTTAATTGGAAGAGATTATGGACTTAGCAAGCGAAAGCAAGGGGTTAGAAAGGAAAAAAGCCAAAGCTGACTTACTTTTTTCCCCCTTGGCACTGTTCAGCCAGTATAGAACTCCAGGCTGCCTTTCTGGGCCCAGCTCAGCTGTGGGCTAATAGCTAGAGTCCCCTTCTGCCAGTAGTCTTGTGGACCTACTTCCACATTCTAGGGCTACACTTATCCCAACAGCTACAGATTTTGTGGTGTGCAGTGTTCCTCTTAGACTCTAGTCCCTGCTGTGTGCATTTCTCCCTCCACCTGGATCCCAGATATCACCTTTCTCTAGGCAATATCTGACCTTTCTGTCCACAGATTGCCTCACAGCTGTGTTTAATTCACCAATTCTGGGTGGGTGTTGTTCAACTCAGCTGTTCCTTCTATCTGCTCTGTGAGAAGGCGCAGTGCCCATCCTCATATTCAGCACTGCTTAGTCTTTCCCTAGACACAAAGGTGCCTGCAGTTGGGGAGGGTCTCGTCCCAGTGTTCGTGGGTTCACAGCTGAGACAACTGGCTCCTGGGAGTTGTGGTTGTAGGATCCTGGGAGGTATCCTTGGTCTCTCTGGTTGAAGGTAGGGCTGGGCTTCCAATCGCAACCAGTCTCCCTTTAAAGATGGCACAGTCTCTGTGACAGAGCTGGCTGCTCTAGGAGAGATTTCAGCAGCAGTAGAGGCTGCCTGGCCAGGGGAGCCCGGTCTGCCAGTTCCCAACAGTCCTGTGGAACATAGTTGTCCTCTCTCACAAATATAGACACTCCCTGCACATCCACACACTCTCCTTTTATTCTCTCACTCACACACTATCTCGCAGCCTGCCGTCCCATCAGCAGTCATCTTCTGGATTCTATTTTTTTTTAAAAATATGTTTTATTGATATTTTACAGAGAGGAAGGGAGAGAGATAGAAAGTCAGAAACATCGATGAGAGAGAGACATCGATCAGCCACCTCCTGCACGCCCCACAGTGGAGATGTGCCCGCAAGCAAGGTACATGCCCCCAACCGGAATCGAACCTGGGACCTTTCAGTCCGCAAGCCGACGCTCTATCCACTGAGCCAAACCGGTCTCGGCTGGATTCTATTTTTTAGAAGACAAGACATATAGGTGCTAGCTTGATTTCCCTCTCACCAAACTTTTTAAGAACTTGGCAATTTGATGATTTTAAGTTGATAATTCAATTAAAAGTTTAACCCTGCAGAATTTTGAAAGCTGTATATATTGTATATTGAACCTACTGATTAAAATATGAAAATATGGCCATTGGACTTGAAATGAGTAAGTCATATCTAAAACATTTTGCATGACAAATTAAATATCATTCTGTGGATGAAATATAGTGATCTATTTCAAAGTAATATTTTATTCTACTTTTAAAAATAATTAATTTTGGAAATTTATTAGTGGAATAAATATTTTGTTGGAATCATTATAAATCAGTATTGACAAACGAATTCTGTCTATCCTTCCTTTTCTCCCTGTCTTCTTCCCACTCTCTTCCTCTATCCTGCTCTCCTACCCTCCCTTCTTTCTCCCTTTGTCCATATTTCTTCCCCCACTCTTCTCACACCCTTATCCCACCCCATGGCAGATGGTACGTGAACAGTACACTACAGCCACAGAAGGCACCCACATAGAGAGGCCAGAGAACCAGTGTGTCTACAAAATTGGCATTTATGGTTGGAGAAAGCGTTGCCTCTACTTATTTGTTCTTCTTTTACTCATTATCCTTCTTGTGAATTTTGCTCTTGCAATTTGGATTCTTAAAGTGATGTGGTTTTCCCCAGTAAGTATTTATTTTACATTTTATCTATCTATCTATCTATCTATCTATCTATCTATCTATCTATCTATCATCTATCTATCATCTCTCTATCTTATTTACTAGAGACTCGAGGCACTAGTAAATAAGTGCACGGGGTGGGTGTTCCCTCAGTGTAGCCTGTACACTTTGAATTTGGGACCCGGGGATTGGGCCTAAACTGGCAGTTGGACATCCCTCTCACAATCTGGGATGGCTGGCTCCTAACTGTTCACTTGCCTGCCTCCCTGATCACACCTAAACACCTCTGCCTGCTGGCCTGATCACCCCTAACTGACCCCCCTGGCTGGTCTGGTCACCCCCAACTGTGCACCACCTGCCAGCCAGGTCACCCCTAACTGCCCCCCACTGACCTGGTTGCCCCTTAGTGCCCCCCTGCCAGCCTGGTCACCCCCAACTTCATCAAGCCCACCAGCCTGGTCGCTCTTACTGTCCCCCACCCCCCACTGGCCTGGTCACCACTGGCTATCCCCTCTCCCAGCCTGGTCACCCCCGACTGCCCCCTCTGCTGGCCTGGTTGCCCCTAACTTCCCCTCCCTGCTGGCCTGGTCACCTCCAATTGCTCCCTCTGTTGGTCTGATTGTCCCTAACTGCCCCTCCCTGCCGACCTGGTCATCCTCAACTGCCCCCCGTGCCAGCCTCGTCACCCCATGCAGCCTGCTGTACAGTTGTTTGGTCATCTCTCACTAGCTCCCCTGCCAGCCTGGTTACCCCATGCAGCCTTCTTGTTCAGTCCTTTGGTCATCCCTCACTAACCTCCCTGCCAGCCTGGTCATAGGCAGCCATTTTGTGAGGGTGTGATAATCAATTTGCATATTACTTCTTTATTATATAGAACTGCTGGTTGGCATGTTCTGGTTATGTTTGCACTATCATGTCGTCCATATTGTATTGGCAGAAGCTTTCTTTAATGTAATTAATGTTTGTTTCCTATCTGTATCAGAATTTTCAGTAGCAAAAATACATGTAATACTTTCCCTTTTTACGCTTTTAAATAATTTCAGTGTAAACTATATACTTTGTTGGGTTTTGTTTGTTTTATTATAATTTTTATTAGTAATTATCTTTACATGGGGGAAAATTGTAATAATCTTGAGTTTATGGTTGGTTGAGTCATGATTGCTTAATAATTGTTTAATTTTTTAATTGGTAACATTTTGTTATATTTTTCTATCTAGTTAATTTATAAACATTTACCATTCAGATGGTACTTTCTCATTTAAAAAAAATCTACATGCTGACATGCAATAAATTCATGTCTACATTTCAACATTCAATAAGTAAAATATCACTAGTCCTAAGGCATCCATATTTTTAAACAACTGCATGTTTCTAAGATAGCTAGTTAATATTATATGCTCTGACAATATTTTGTGTATTTTTTTTAAAAAAAAAGTTTATATAATGTAGAATGTAAAATAATTACAGTGAGAAAAAAATGCTGCAGCCACGATCGGTTTGGCTCAGTGGATAGAGCATTGGCTTGCGGACTGAAAGGTCCCAGGTTCGATTCCAGTTGGGAGCATGTACCTTGCTTGCGTGCACATTTCCACTGTGGGGTGTGCAAAAGGCGGCTGACCGATGTCTCTCTCTCATCGATGTTTCTGACTTTCTATCTCTCTTCCTTCCTCTCTGTAAAAAAATCAATAAAATATATTTTAAAAAAAATGCTGCAGAGGATACCATATGTAGGTTTATCTGCTCCTCACATTTATTTTGAAGGTGTGATATAGGCATGTTTTTTCTAAGGACAATAGTTTTTGCATTCAGTCAAAAATACCCTCTATTAATCAGTATCCTTCATTTTCTATGCAATAATTTATTTTCTGCCATAATTTTATAGACAAGAGACACATTTTTGTAATTGGCATAATAAATAAATATTTATATTTTCACCCATTCAAAGAGGTGAAATATTAATCCAATCAAAATATAGCTTGAAATATGTGTTAATTTATTTAACATACATTTAATATAAATGCATTTAAAATATTTAATATCCTATCTAATAAGAATAATATGCAAATTAACCACCACTCTGCTACACCCACAAGCCATGCCCACAAAGCCTCTCCCACTAGCCAATCAGAAGTGAGTATGCAAATTAAACCCAAACAAGATGGCTGTGGCTATGGAGTGAGCAGGAGGGAGGCTTGGGTTTCCCTGGCGATGGAGGAAGCCAACCTTTCCACACACCCTGGCCAGCCCAGGCCTCCACTCAAGGCTACAAAGTTTCAATTATAAAAGATAAATAAATTCCAACAAAAATAGCGGCAGCCACGGAGCTGGAGAGAGCAGGAAGCTAGGGTTTCCCCCAGTGATGGAGAAAGCCAAGCTTTCCACAGCGCTGGCCTGCCTTGGCCTCCACTTAAGGTTACAAAATTTTAATTCTAGAAAATAAATAAATCCCAATAAACATGGCTGTGGCCACAGAACAAGCAGGAGACTAAATCAAGGTTGAACTCCTCAAATTATAAGCTATGGAATCTGTCAGGGAAGTCTGACTAGGGGACCCTGCATCAACCTGTGGTCAGTCCCTCAGTTAGCAGAATGCTAAGAGAGAAAATTTACTGTCAGTAAGACCCTTAGAAAGGCTTGGGAGAAAGAGGAAGCATCTCATAACCCTGCATGGGCAGGGGACAGCATGATTTTAATAGTTTCCTGCACCAGCAACTGAGCTCCATCATGTCTTATTTGAGAGGATCAAAATTCATAAACTTAATTTTGTTGCTTTGGGGTTTACATAATATCTGGAGTGTACTATGAAAACCAAAATCAAATTTAGTGATAATAATGAATTACTAAAATGTCTTTGTATTATTAAATATATTAATTTTACTTACAAAAACACACACACACACACAAAAAAAAAAAAACCTACTACCTGGTTTATGCTGTGAAAGGCAAAATTTTAAGAAGTCTTTTCCCATGACCTCCATCCCCAGTGTTGTCCTGTATAATCCCCTTTCCTTGAGTATGGATAGGACTTGTGATTAGCCATCAGAATTTAGAAAAAGTGGTAGGATTGGATTACATTTTATAGCAGAGGTGAAGGGACTTTGCAGATATAATTAAGGTTCCCAATCAGTTGGGTTTTAATTAATCAAAGGGAAATTATCCTGAGTGGACCTGATTTAATTAGGCAAATGACCTTAAGACCTTTGATGAGAGATTCTCCCACAAGCCTTGAAGACATGAAATGCCATGTTATAAATGTCTATGGGAGGGGTCACTTGGTAAGGAACTGCAGGTGGCCCCTAGGAGCTGATAGTGCCCCCTGACTGACAGCCAGAAGGAAAATGGAGACCACACTCCTACTCCCACAAGGAACTATCAACCACCACAAAAGCTTGAAAAAAAAAACACCAAAAAAAAAAAAATAATAACCCCAAGCTCCAGAAAGGAACCCATCCTCACTGATATATCAGCTGTATGAGACCCAGAGCATTAATCATACTCCTGACCCATAGAAAGTGTGAGATAGAAAATAGGTATCGCCAAACTACTACATTTGTAAAAATTTGTTACATGGCAATAGAAAATTAGTATAGTGTTACTACATTATTCAAAAATTTGTTTCATTTTTTTACTGGATATTGACCCCCCCAAAAAAAAAGAAAAGAAAAATTAAAAACTCTAAAATACTTAAATGAACTTAACCTGATGATCTCTATTCATAGTCATTAATTATTAGAGAAATATTTATTTTTTTCTTTATGTTGCTAGATATTGTTATCTTTTAAATAACTGAATAAACAGCAACAAGATAAATAATGTAGCCTAATATAATAATATAGAGTTTAACCATTTACCACCTGGGAAGTTATTTCATTATAAAGTAAATTATTCCTTTTTTAAAAAATTTATCTTTATTGTTGAATGTATTACAGCTGTACCCCTTCTCCCCAACTGATTTCCCTCCTACCTACTCCTGGCTCTTCCCCAGGCCTTTACCCCACTATTGTCTTCATGGGTTACTCATGTATGTATATAAGTTCTTTGGTTGATTTCTCCTTTCCTTTCCCCCTTCACTTTGAGGATCTTCAATCTATTGCATTTGTCTCTGGATCTATTTTGTTTGTTAGTTTATTTTGTTCATTAGGTTCCACATGCAGTAGGTCCTCAGGTTATGTTGGAAATCCATTCCTACAGTGCCACATAATGTGATTTTTGCCATAAGTTGAAACCCATCTACAAAGCACCTACATCACTCATGTGGAGTACATATATAGCAGTAATGAAATGAAACAGTAAAAAAAAAGAAAAGATAACAATTCCTGACCTTTACTTATGGCAAATAAATAATAAAAAACATAAAGCACATATGGACATACTTCAAGATGACAGAACTATTTTTCAATAAATAAGTGGTAGATGGTGATGTAACCATGAAACAATGTACGTTGAGTCCGACATAACCCGAGGACTGCCTATATAAGTGAGATCATGTGATATTTGTCTTTCTCTGACTGACTTCTTTCACATAACATAATACTTTCCAGGTCCCTCAATGCTATCTCAAAGGGTAAGAGATACTTCTTTTTTATAGCTGCATAATATTCCACTGTGTAAATGTACCACAGCCTTTTTTATGCATTCATCTACTGATGGGCACTTGGGCTGTTTCCAGATCTTAGCTATTGAAAATAGTGCTGCTATGAACATAGGGGGGTGCACAGGACAGGTACATGTAAAAAATGAAACTAGCCCAGGCAGTATGGTTCAGTGGTTAAGCTTCAACCTATGAACCAAAAGGTTAGGATTCATATTCTTGGTCAGGGCACATGCCCAGGTAGTGGACTCAATCCCCTGTAGGGGCATTTAGGCGGCAGCCAGTCAGTGATTCTCTCTCATCATAGATGTTTCCATTTCTCTTTCTCCCTCTCCCTTCCTCTCTGTAATCAATAAAAATAAATAAAAAATAAACTAGACTACCATCTTATATCATACAAAGGAATAAACTCAAAAGGGATAAAAAATTTAAATGTAAGTTAGGAAAACATGAAAATCCTTGAAGAAAACATAGGCAGCAAAATATCAGAGATCTCACATAGCAAAATTTTCACTGATACAACACCTAGAACAAGAGAACCTAAGGAGAAAAACAAATGGGACTACATAAAAATAAAAAGCTTCTGCACAGCAAAAGAAACCAGCATCAAAATAAAAAGAGAACCTACTATATGGTAGAACATATTTGCTAATGATAAGTCTGCTAAAGGGTTAACTTCCAAAATATATAAAGTACTCATATAACTTAACAAAAGAGAGACAAACATCCATTCAATAAATGGGCGGAAGACCTAAATAGACACTTCACCACAGAGGACATACAAATGGCCAAAACACATATGAAAAAATGCTCAACATCACTAATCACCAGAGAAATGCAAATTAAAATGACAATGAGGTACCACCTTACACCTGCCCGAATGGCCACCATCAATAAATTAACAAACAACAAGTGTTGGCAAGGATGTGGAGAAAAAGGAACCCCATTACACTGCTGGTGGGAATGCAGACTGGTACAATCACTATGGAAAATTATTACTTTTTGATAATATTTTTATTATGTATGTTTATTTTTTATTTTAATAGTTAAAACATTCTTGGATACATTATTATGATTAATAATTTCATCATAATTGAAATCACTGAATATATATGTATTGGTATATAATTAACATGAAAAAAGTTTATATTTTAAAAGATCTGTCCTTCTGATTTTAATAACTCATAACTGAGTTTGCACAATTCATTCATGCCCATTAATTCACTTTATTGTCATAGTTTTTGTGGCTTGAGATTTTCAGACTACAACATAACAAATACCAAGATCCATGAAAATCAGAGCAGGTAAGCAATATCTTCAGAGCTGTCCCATACCCAAAGGTAGTACTATGAGGCAGTATTCAGATTTGGTATTCTTTTTTTTTCTAATAAATCTTTATTGTTCAGATTATTACAATAATTGTTCCTGCTTTTCTCTCCATAGCTCCCCTCCATCCGGTTCCCATCCCTCCTACCCTCTGCCTTTCCCTTCCCCCTCCACCGTCCTCATTCAAAGGTGTATGATTTTTGTACAGTCTCTTCCATTCCTCCACACCCCTTTCCCACAAGAATTATCAGTCCACTTTTTTTCTATGCCCCTGATCCTATTATATTCACCAGTTGATAGATATGTATTCCTTGTCACTTTTTGTTCAGAGTTTTTGTCTTTACCCTTCTTTTTTCCTCTTCTTAAAGAATACCCTTAAGCATTTCATATAATACTGGTTTGGTGGTGATAAATTCCTTTAGCTTTTTCTTATCTGTGAAGCTCTTCATCTGACCTTTAATTCTAAATGATAGCTTTACTGGGTAGAGTAATCTTGGTTGTAGGTTCTTGCTATTCGTCATTTTGAATATATTTTTAAATAAATATTTATTGTTCAGTTTGTTACAGATGTTCATCTTTCCCCCCCCATAGCTCCCCTCCACCTGATTCCCCACCCCCACCCCATGCCCTTACCCTCAGCACTGTCCTCATCCATAGCTGTAAGATTTTTGTCCAATCTCTTCCTACACCCTTCACATCTCTTTCCCCTGAGAATTGTCAGTCCATTCCCTTTCTATGCCCCTAATTATATTATACCCACCAGTTTATTCTGTTCATCGGATTTTTTATTCACTTGATTTTTAGATTCACTTGTTGATAGTTATGTATTTGTTATCACTTTGTTATTCATAAATTTTATCTTTACCTTTTTCTTCTTCATCCTCTTCTTAAAAAATACCCTTCAGCATTACTGGTTTGGTGGTGATAAACTCCTTTAGCTTTTTCTTGTCTGTGAAGCTCTTTATCTGACCTTCAATTCTGAATGATAGTTTTGCTGGGTAGAGCACTCTTGGTTGTAGGTTCTTGCTATTCATCACTTTGAATATTTCTTGTCAATCCCTTCTGGCCTGCATAGTTTCTGTTGAGAAATCAGCTGACAATGTTTGGGTACTCCCTTGTAGGTAACTAACTGTTTTCCTCTTGCTGCTTTGAATATTCTCTCTTTGTCTTTTGCTCTTGGCATTTTAATGTATCTTGGTGTGGTCCTCTTTGGATTCCTTTTGTTTGGGGTTCTCTGCACTTTCTGGACTTGTAAGACTATTTCTTCCACTAGGTAGGTGTGGGAACCTCTTTCCACGTCCCGCGTGGTTGAGGGTTCCCGGGTC